>VDFB02359762.1:24247-99029 GCA_007258455.2 Sequoia sempervirens
AGTTTCTCCAGAGTCACCTCTTATCTCTCTCTCTCTTATTTCATTTTGTATATATGCTTGACACTGTTAAATATGATAGTAAGAATGTATTGTAATAAACTCCTAAAGCTACTTATCTCTCAGTATTTCCAAACTTTTCACCTTTCATCAATAGAATATAAATGAATGCAAATAAGCAGAACAAACTTAGCTATAACTCTTTCACTTGCAGCCAATGCTTAGACATAGAACACCCCGAACAAATTACTTCATACTCTGTCTCTCTCCTAATATTTATAGCCGCTCATTGAAGATGAAAGGACTATTTAGTTGAATTTATTTGAATACTTGTTCACATGAAGATGCTCATTGAGACTTAAGTTGTACGAGTGCATTTTTATATTTATATTTTGTTAGATTGATATATATATATATATATTTATGTTATTTAAAGAGAGAATAGTCTAGTTAATAATTGGTTATCATAGAAAGTATTTCTTATAATTAGTAGTGTTGTTAGGATAAATTGAACCATTAGTAAACTAATGTTTCAGAGGGAATTGACTTAATTGCTTATTTAGATTATTAGAAGCCTTGATTAAATGAATGAACTTCTTGCAGTAATTATAGAAAGTTGTTTATGTCTAAAGCAAATGAACTCTTTTGTTTGAGAGTATTAATTGATTTTGAGAACTATGAAATTTAGTTACTTAAGTCGGGTAATGAAGGGAAAATTATTTAAATAAATTTTTTCTTGAATTGAGACTTCCTTTTTAATTATTTCTCTTGAATTGATTAGGGAAAATGATTAATTAGTTTCAGGGGAGTGATTTCAATATTAGAAGCTAAAAATATAAATAGGTTGGATATTGGTTGAGGTGATATATAATTAAAGGATCTTGTTTTGAATAAATAAAGTTATTAATTGTTGGTATGAAATCTTGCCTCGTAGTTAGTCATCATTTATTAAGGATGGTGAAGTATAGAATCCTCACATTTGTTACTTTAAGAGGAAACATATGTTCTTTTAGAATATTATTAATCATTGTATCTAATTTAGATTGGAAGGTAGGTTAAAAATTTTACCTTGAGTTTTATTTTAATATAATGAAAATTAAAATATGAAGTATATATTGACTTTTTCTTATATGTTCTCTTATTTGGTGATTTAATTTTATAGTACTGATTTCGTGATATTTTTTAATTCTTTTATGTTCCCTTTAGTTTATGAATTCAATAAGTATTATCTTAATATCTAACTCCTTGTATCTTATAAAAATTTATTAGGAACAATGATTCTCTTATTTGTATATTCTAATTAAGTAATTGTTGAGTATCGTGTAATGGGTGTTTGTACTGAAATTTTATTGAATTGTGTATCCTTGGCCATGATTAAGTATTATAGTAAACACTATTTGACTTCATTATGGTAGTTTTATAAATTTGAATCAACGAAATAAATTATTCCTTGAATTGAGTGTTATCATGTAGATAAGTTTTAAAATTGTCCCTTGAACTGAGTTTTTCATTCTTAATTATTTCTTTTGGATTGTTAGTTAGTCTTTATGTCAATCTGAGTTTCTATTAAATGAGGTTCTTATATGGATAGTTATTTAGAACCTTGAGATTGTAATTGTTTTGTTATTGAGTAGGTTGGTTTTTATTTGGGAATGTAAATGGATTATTGTTGTCATTGTCATGTTGCTGATTTTTATGAAGGTGATTTACGTACCACTCTAAGGGATTCTTGTGAGGAGAAAATTGAGGTCTCCCATGGAATGCCTAGTTGGTGGTTTTTGGTTTCATTAAGTGATTTCGTTGAATTAAAGGTTGATTTTCTTTTGCGTCTTCCTATTTGAGGTGACACCATTGTTGATTTGTGGATGGGTCTTGATGAATCTTCTCTTTTTATGGCTTTTCTGTGTTACTCTCATATTTGAGGAAATTTTTATCCTTGTGTTGGAATTATTGGAGAAAAACTCTTGTTGATTCACTTTACCCTTGTTTGTGGGTTTTCATTCTTTTGGCTTCCAGAGGCTTGAGATGATTGATAATTGATGTTCTCTCTCTTTATGTGCCCTTGATGTGGCAAGTGTTTTGGTTTCATGATTTTAAAAAGGGTTGTACAAGAATTGTTGAGACTTTGATTATGTATTTATAGCGAGATGGGTAATGCCTCGCATGCTTCTCTGTTGTGATCTAATGTTCTTATTATGATGGTACAACGCTTGGTTTCTTGGTTTTGATGTTGTTAGGTCTCTAGGGAGAGTGGCTCCTCATGGGGGCTGGCGCCCTGTTTAAGGGGAAGGGCACAGGATAACCCACGAGTGAGTTAGTAAACAAGTGAAAATCTAATAATTAACTTAGGAGGGTTGGGTAGTAATATCATTACAAGATTAAAAAAAATGGATGCCTCGTCTTCATTAGTGCTTCCGCAAACTAATGGAAGGCTGAGAAGGCCGTGGTTGGCAAGGTCGTAACCTCGCTCTTCACGAGGTTGACGGCTCCGCATGAGTCACCCTATGGGCCGGTGCCTCCAGTTGGGAGGAAGGGCACAGGACAACCATAGATGGGACCAACGCCTCCAGTTGGGAGGAAGAGCACAGGACAACCCATGTAGGACTATGCGATGACACTCTCCCCTAGTTGCCCATGTGTTTTACTTTATTGTGTTCCTCTGGAAGTAGGTTATGGGAGTTGGTTTAGATTGTTGATATATGGATTTATATTGAGTTGTGAATATTGCCTTGATGCATCTTTGGTGTATTTTGTGGTCTTGTATGATCTCATTGATATTTGATTTATGACCTTGTACTTTTATGGTACTGTGTTATGATATTGTTTAATTGCAATTTGGAATTGTTTTATGTTTATTAATCCAGTTTAATTTGGAAGTATTTCATGAACATCCTGGTGGATACTTGTTTATTGGTCATTGCTTTGATTTATGTGATGAATTTATGATCTTTAAGTCATTTTAATGACTCTTGGATGTTGTTGATTATGTCTTTGTAATTTTGAGTTTTATGATACTTTTGTATGGCGTGGAGTCTTGTGGTCTCCGTATTTGGATGTTCTTGGTTGCGGTCTCTTTCTTGTTTAGCTCCTAGCACGGGGGGTGGGTCTTCAGACTCACATGGTCGGGTGGAACGTGCTAAGCACCCCATTGGGTTCCCAGTTGAGGATCGAGAGGTGTGGATTGGTGTTGTTGCAGCGACTCCATAATTGTATTTGTCTTGGAGCCAGCTTATGTTATCTTGTTGTATGGTTTCCATTTATGATTGGAAACACTTTTGTATCATTGTACTTCTAGAACATTGTATTGTAATGTAACATTAAACCTTATGTGGCTATTTGCAGTTGATATTCAATGTGTTAAGTTAATCATGTATATGTTGTATTTATGTACTCAGATGGTTTCTTATCAATGATTATCATGTATACATTTGTTAATATTTACTTTGTTATGGATTATATCTTTGGATTTTATTCTTTATTGTAGTTGTGTGGATCTAAGTCTCGTAATGACTCCTCGTGTACCCCAAGGGATGTATGTGTAATGAATCTACTTAAATGAAATTCATGTCATGTCTTAATGTGTATTACATGTATGTTATGTTATCTTTAAAAAAAAAAAAAAGTCCTGTAATTATTGTTTAATTGTCCTTTGGGGTTCACACGCATGCATAATTTTGCTTTTGTTTATTATAAAAATTATTATTATTATTAAATAGTTGAGTTACATTGTAGTAGAATTTTCTTAATGGAAATGCATTGCTATGCTTAATTTTATTCAATTTTAGCCATTATGCATATCTTACCATTGTACTCTACATATGTTTTCATATTCCCTTTAGTTCATGCATTTGATGGTTTTGAATGTAATTTTTCAGTGCATACATGTGGTTTCAAATATGAGTGTGTCTTAGTGTGCATAAGGCATGCATTTATATCATAGCTTTTAGCTCAAGAGGATAAGGTTATAAATCTAACAGAGAAGATTAAGCTAGCTCAAATGCACATAATATCTTTACAGTGTTTTTTGTGTCTTTGAAGAACCTCATGGATTAAAAATCTCTCAATTAGCAACCAATGTTCATCCTAACAACAATTTAACCATACTAGTATTTTTTTATCATTGTATCTTATGTTCGTTGTGGCTTGTATTTAAGGGTTGCTCACAAAGTGAAGCCAAACTACTAATTTACAAGATATCTTATCGTCAATTGTTAGTTTTGTTTATTTATACCATAATTGAACATAAATTCATGTCTTTATAGAAGTTTAATGAGCTTAACACAAAATTAGCATGTATCTTCATGGTGGGGGTCGCCATTGATAAGAGGGAATATTGGAACTTTCAACCTATTTAAAGTTTGTCAAGGAACCTAGATAAGTCTACTTAGTTATAATTTAGAAACATGACACCATGTACATGATGATCTTGGCTACTCACAAAATCAATCCAATAGACTAGAGTGATAGTTTCTCTTTATGCTAAATTTCTCACTATAAGAAAAGCATACAAGCATGGCCCTCAAAGAACTAGCTCTATTGCAAGACATACAGTGTTGGATTGGTTAAACATTCCCTACTTTTGATGACAACTTTATTAGTTTTCCTGCATCCTGCATGTAGTGGTTTGAATTGGCAGTATAGTAGTGCATTTTATTTTGTCAACAACCACAACCCCCCTCTTTCTATCCATAGGGAATAGAAATTTTGTTGGATGGGGTATTTGGAACTATAAATGGGTCACTGTATCAAAGTAAGAAGCTTAGCACATTTAGCTACTCCTTAGGGTAAGGTCCCATGGAGGGAGGCTTCCTTAAAATTCTCGGTGGATGTTGCTTAGCTTTTTTAGGAATATTTTAAAGTTCTTGGTCCCATGGATTTAATGTTGAAATCTACTTAAAATTTAAGGAATGAACTGTAGTGCTTTGATAAAAATATAAATAAATGAAAATTTTCTTATTTTTATTTTCTGATAAGAATTTTAAATTTTAGATGATAGACAAGTGGTAGAAAAAATCCTACTATAGGGGCAATTTCTAGCACCACCTCAATTTCACCAGCTGAAATCTACAGTCCTAAAAGGTAGGAGCTGCTATTTTTTCAAGGAAAGATTCCAATTAATCCTATAGCATAATTAGTTTTTCCCCATGAGATCTCCAATTCCATGAAAATAGATGCCCAATCCCCCCCATGGGACCATACTATTAGACTAAAATAAACTAACACTGAGCTTTACAAGTTGAATGGTGATATAGATAACAATGTGTAATGTCCCCTCTTCAAACTTAGACAATGTACAAACAAAGGTTAAGTAATACTATTATTGAAGTTTATTTTTAGTGATATCAAGGTGCATGTGAAAGGCTATGTCCATTGGAGGGAAGAAGTATCTAAGAGATACCAAGCAAGGAAAAGGAGCATCATTAAGAATATGTTTTTATTATTTTATTTGTACTCCTTGTATAGTATGGAACTATGGTTCAATTAACCTAAGGAAAAAACCCCTCCAGGTTTGAAATTGGAAGATCAAAACCTACAATTCCGGAGATTGATTCATGCAAAGATCACCATTGTGCAAAGTTGAGGTTAAACTAGAATAACCTTACAACTAGCAGTAGATCACGACTTTCTAAAGATAATTATCAGGCAGTTTTAAAGGAAAAGAAAAGCATTTCATTTAGAAATAAATCACTACAAAATTGGGATAGGATAATAGTCATTGCAAAGGAATTAATTTAATCATTCTAAACTGGGTAAGTATACCAAGTTGTGGCACAAAAATGGCTCTTAAGATGCTACTTTTTATGAAATCAGT
The DNA here is from genome assembly GCA_007258455.2 of Sequoia sempervirens. Taxonomy (NCBI): domain Eukaryota; kingdom Viridiplantae; phylum Streptophyta; class Pinopsida; order Cupressales; family Cupressaceae; genus Sequoia; species Sequoia sempervirens. Next base: position 30,057 of record VDFB02359762.1, read on the forward strand.
AGAGTCTGATGTTCATGAGAAAATAAAGATAGTTACACTCAAAATTTGAAGATGCAACAAGAAAAAGAGTTGAAGTGCTCTAAGTCTACTTTCTATGTGTTACCACGATTTTTGTCATTTCTCAAAAACTTGTCTTCTACCTAAATTTTTGCTAAGTTCTATGTAGGTGGGTGCAGGATCATGGAGGTCCAAAAAGTGTCAATATGACAAAAAAGTGGCTAACGACTTTTTTTAATCCAAATTTGATCAAACTAAAAGGGTTTATTGAGAAAATTGTCATCTTTCTGCCAATATAAGATATTCCTTATTTGGAATTAAATAGATAATTATTATTGATTTTCTACATGCATTATGACTAAAGTCTTGATTGATAGGTTGATTGAAAAACATCTATAATTCTAAAATGATTTAACATTTTTTGAATATGAAAGATGTAACACATTTTATGCTTCCCATACTATAGCATAAAAAATAAAGAAAAAAAATTGAATTTCATAAATTTTTGACCAAGTTATGGTGGTCAAACAAACAAGTTTTAATATTTTTAAAAAGTTTTAACAAAAAATTCATAACTAATTATTTATTTGCAAAAAATTACCAAAAAAATGCAGCACATCTGAGCATGTGTCCTCTACTTAGATTGAAATTTTAAAAAAACTATATTATTTTTTGCTTGTACTTAGGTTGGTTAGACATACACCTAATTTTTATTTTTTCATAAACATTTAGTACTACTGCATTGAAATTTCAATTTTTCACCAAATAGATTTACTGTTTTCCAAAAAAGAACTAGTCTCTTTGAAACTACATTAATTTTGATACAAATTTTGTTGTTCCATATTTTTTAAATTATGTTAATAACATATTCAAATTTTATGTCAAGTTTCCTAACTCTATTTTTCTAAATTTTCATTGCCACTTATGGGCCTAGTTTGGACCCCAATGATCCTACACTGACCCATGTTGGCAACATTTCAGTCAGTTATCATAATCATGTTGGTCACCACTCAAGTTTTCCTAACCTCCCCCTTGTTTTCCACGACAATCAATTTCTAGCATTACAATGTCTTTTCGTGTGGTGGTGTTTATTAAAGTTGTTTGAACTTTTGTAAGTCCTGCTTTGGTTGGTGCCTAAGTCATTTTAGTATTTCTTTGAGTTTATGTAACTTTGGCGGTCTCTAAATAAGTTAGAAAAACTCTCTTTTACCGCCTCAGAGGAAATGAAGGCTTCGACGATATTATAAAGCACCTATTGAAGGGTTGGTGATATTCCTCATTGGTTATAGAACCCATGGCAGCCTCCGACAAGGTTATATGAACTACTTGTTCTACCGATAATGTAGTCATTTCCTTTCAAATTTTCAAAGGTGAACATAGTGAAGTGATGATGTGAAAGGTTACACGCACCAACATGACAAGAGAGTATCATTAATTGCTCATCTACTTACACATTTATGGTAGAGAATTAAAAGGGAATTCAAGCCAATAAGGCAAACATTTTTCAACTGTGGCACTAGAAGATATGGAGGAGGAGAAGCACATTGGCACAAGCATTGTTTCTTGAATTTCAAATCTGTTTGAGGTATTCCTTTTCCTACTTTTTTAGTAGCTTTTCATAATTGCAGTTTAGACTAGAAATATTTTCAGCATTGCAAGTTCTCTTGGTGCAAATATACACAAACCCTAGGGTTTTTAGATGTAATGAGGTACAAATATTAGTTATGAGTACATTTTTGTTCTGACCTGCACCATACCAGAAATAGGGATACCAAATTAGGGCAAGTAAATTTAGATGAATGCAAGGAGAAGGTTAGCAAGCCAAATCCTCTACCCATCACATGATAAGTGGTTGCTAGTGGATTGATAGAAACAAACACATTTCCTATGGAAATTCAGTGCCCTGATATAGTCATTGAATGCATTAGACCTTATGACTCTCAGATGCATGAAATTAGGACTAAAGACAATAGGTTGGTAGTTAAAATTCAAAGAACTACTTTTGCCTCATGTTTAAAGATTCCAGAAAGGGAAAATTTCTCAGCTCTCAATTTTACCAATTCACAGATTGAATTCTCGGCCAAGAATGGTCTTTATCATACATTGGCTAGTTAAACCTAGGAGAGGCAAATCCCATTTGCTAGGAAATTTACACATAAATCATTTGTTGATGAAATATCAAATATTGGTGTATTACTGCATGGGCTAAGAGGGACTGAGAACACACATGGGTTTTGAGATTGGATCTATTTCTTCATCCAAATTATACTTGAGGGGGACCAATTTTTGGATTGGGAGAAGATTATCAGTGACTAGATGCATGAGTTTCTCATTTTATTTACAACCAACAAATCCTTTTACATGTCTTCATATTTGGTCTATGTCATCGCCCGCACTAGGCCCTAGCCAGGTTTGAGATCAAGTTCCTTTCCCCACAAAGAGGTGCCAATCTTCAGGTATTATGAAAAGTTGCAATTGGGTAAGAGTTTCCTTCATCATAGAAGGATTTATAATGCCTTCACCATGAGAATGACTTAGGAAATACATGGAAAGATTGAAGTGAGGCTTACTCCAGATGCCATGCAATTTTTTAGTATATATGGAAGCCAATTTATTCAATTCCAAAAGTTCTCTTACATTCAGGTTGGTGGCTTCGATGGCTTTCCTTTAAAACTTCCTCGATATGTAGAAGATAAATTTGTAATGATTGAAGTTTACAGACAACTTGCTGAAGTGAACAAAAGATTTCAGGAATGCAAGAGGTTGAACATTCAATTTCCCATAGGATTTGGTCATTTCACTTGCAATTCTATGTTGGATGCCCTAAATATCAAAAGGGAATTGTCTAAATATACTCTATAGTTTTATAATGAATGTTTTCCCTTTGATAGTAAAGATTACATGAAAAATAACTTAAAACTAGGTCCAGGTTTCTATCACCTACCTAATTTAGAAGATTACTGGGTCAATTGCTTTGATGAATTTGAGGTGAGAAGAAGCTGGATGAGGTTGTCTTTAAGACAGATAATCACATTTGGTTTGGAATGGGATGTTTAAGGAATTGAAGATGATGGATCAGATTTGTTGGATCTAATCTTCATAGAACATATATCTCCTCGACCCATTGCTACCATGGATTGGAGTAACAAATAAATTGAAAAAATTGAGGTGAAAACTGTAGATGTTAGACAAAGGATGGAGGAATGGATTGCTAAAAATAAAATAGAGTAGTCACACCCTCAAACTAGGTCACAAGATACTGAACCTATAAGTGGAAGTATCCAACCCCCTACAATCTCAGGGACTTTAGGGTCAGCTTCACACCATATTACGTCATGAGCTCAAGGTGGCGGTGATGATGATCCTCCTAAGAATATTTTTTTCAAAAAAACTTGTGGAGAAGATATTCCTGACCTGCCTCAATTGGGTAAAGATAAATAGGTTGTTGTGGGTGAAGAAGAATTAGGTAATATTTCCATCAGTACCACTTTCTCATCTCTCAGGTCATCTCCTTTCTAAGAAGTGAATGAGTCTTTGATAGTTGGGCCCACTCCACCTTCATCACTAGAAGATGAGAAAACTATAACCCCTCCAATAAAGAGAACATTGCTTGATTCCTCTAGTTCTAAGACTGTTGTTATTCCTTCAACCTTGACATGGTTGGAGAATACATTAAATCAAAGAAATTATAGGTAATATAATTAGACCTCCCAAAACAAGATATGGTGGGTCAACTCCTCCAAAGGACTCTTAAGTACAAGAGATTAAAGAATACCTCCAAATTGATGGAAGATGATAGTACATGGAATTTGTGTCTAGAAGTTGTCTTCCCCACTGCACAAAAAGAAGTCACCCAAGCAACTACACGTGATTTTGATATTGCTAGGATAAAATTGGGGCCTTCCACAAGAGATGGAGATGTGCATAATTTCCAAGTGTCAACAACAAGGTTAGTTGAGGGAACTAAAAAGGACAAGAAGAGCAAAGATGAATTAAAAAATTAGGTTAGGGTCCTAACTAAATGCTTGAAGCTAGTCCTTGATTTTACCCCTCAACCAATCTCTCAAGTTGAATCTCCCTTTGATCCAATATCAATGATGGAAAAGGAGGAAATAAGAGAAATGCAAAGCTTCAAAGTGTTTGGAAAGGACATAGAATAATGGACTGGAACGAAATAATAAAAAAAGGTAATCAGATCATCTCATAATTGTTGAGGACTCATCAGGGATCACATGTTTTGAAAACTAAAATTGAAAAATATATTACCGTCGCTAAAAAATAAGAAGCCTTATGGACTACATACTTATATGAAATCAAAGCAATCTTGAGTATGGGAATGGAGAGGTTGGATAGCAAAAAAATTATTACCAATGTTGTTGATGCTCATTGCATGATTTGGAATAAAAGTGTGGAATGGAAACTCTAGGTTGCAAAGCATGGTTTACAAGAACTTAACAAAATGATAAAGTTGAAAGTAATGCAATCTTAGGAGAAGTTCATAAGAATCTTGTTGCACTCAGTTTGAAACCTAACTAGGAAGGAGGTGACCTAGTAATGAAGATGTTTGAATCTTAAGGGAAAACCTTCAAGAAGATAATTGATTGGATCTTCACCTCCCAATCTTTCGATGCCAAGAGTTTGAGAAAATTTAGCGGGATAGACCTAGTTCTATTTCAAACAATTGGATTGGAAGGGACACACGACCAAAGAATTTAAGCTTCTCATGACAATCAAATGTCCTAAAATTTATGAATGGGGAACATTACTATTTCACAACACAAGGAATTTCCACATTTTTCTAAGGCTTTCCAATCTTTGTGGAAGAGGCTCGCCATACCAACATAATCTTGGAATGAAGTGCCACCGTTGTGACCTTTCAATTTCTATCTTAATTTTTCATCTTTATTTTGAAAAACTCTTCATTTTTGGGTAGTTACGGGTGAAAGAAGAGGTTACTCATCCAATTATTTTTATTTTTATTTGAAAACAAATGAACTCTCTAGTTAGTTTTTAAAAAGACCTGATATCATATACTTTGAATATAATTCTACAATTTGGAATCACTAGCCATCTATGTGCGTCTGGTTTATGGAGATAATCTAAGATTCTTAGATCTGTGTGTTTAAGCTTTCTTATATTTTTATGCTTATTCCTTTGCGAATGTGTATGCAGTTATCTCTATAATTGGTTTCATTTTTACATGATATTTGCATTATTTTATGTGAACTAGTCTTTGTGCTAGTGTTTGTAGTATTTCGTTGATTGCATCTAATACTGGGAATTTTTTTGTTGTTGGGTTTTAGCCTTTATTGCTTTTTGGTCAAAAGCATACATCAATTTTATTTTATTAGTACTTTCTATTTCATTGAATATCATAATCTGGGACTTGTGCCTCTTCAATTCAAAGGGTGATTTATTTCTTAAAGGGAGTAGTTATCCAGAGCTTTTGGGAATAGTCACACCTTTCGAGCAAAGAGTCAGTATCATTAGAGTGAAACCTCAAGGTGCCCAATCTATTAACCAACATTTTTTTGGTGACTCCGCTGGAGACATGAATGGAAATTGTATTCGAGTTTCCTTATCTGGGTTATATCAAACATTTTAAAGTCCATCCTAAATTCCTGAAGGTTTACTAGAGGGGAGAGAAAGGTATTTTAGATCCAGTCTTTGAATCTTTACAAAGAAATAACTGTCCATATATTTCCCCTCCTAGGAGAGTTAAAGCCAGGAGTAGACATGCTTCCCCAACTAGGGTACCCCCAAATTTCTCTATTTTTCAAGCTTTGATATTATACGAATGTAGCACCCCTCCATTTTGGCTCTTTTGATTGGCAGTGTTTTATCTTTGTTATGTTGTTTCTGTTTGTACTTTGACTTTGGTACTTGGTTACTATTTGATCGCAAACTATAAAGCGAAGCAAATGTTATATTTTTATGTGATGGTATTTTACTCTGATGTTATCATACTGGCATGCTTTGGATTAGCTTAGCAAATATTGAATTAATGATGCTTTATGCTTTTGATTGTATTATTGATGTTAGATTCGTCAGTTAGTAATACTGTATTGGTGAAGGGGATGAGATTGTACCACTCGCTTGCGAGTGCCCTACGATTCTAAGATTTCCTCTTCACAGTGTGTTTGATCATATTATATCATATATATGCATGTTCAATATACTCTTTGTTCGTAGGTTGACAGGTACAGGACATCAACTCCACCTGATTTCACAGGTTTGAGTGTGTCCATTGGCCAACGGTATTCAATTGGGAGATAGTAGCTAGGTTTTTTGTGTCAAGTCATCACCCTAGTCATAGTGTGTCATCGGGTTTAGTCAGGTTAAGTTGCTTCTATGTTGTTCATCTCTGCTTGTTTTCATTTATATTGCAAGTTGAAAAAGGTAAATAAATGGCTTTATGTATTTAAGTTGTTTATTAAATTTATCTGGTTACTGTAATGCCCCGCCACACAACCCTAGAGGAAGTTGCAATTTACTACTCAAACGTACTATTTTTTTTTTGTTTAAGTACAAATAACATGCAAGATCACTATCCATTGCCAACAACCTCTAAGGTTACGAGACTGAGATTACTTAAAACCCAAACAAGAAAAGTGAATTAACAAACATAACATTTAATTACTTAACAAATTAAGAATCACATACATTCCAAACATGATAAAATTATGACAAGGCATAAGAAATTCCACATGATTCCAAAATATAATTTATAATAAGATTACAACACTCATTCCCCGAATGAGGTAAATCTAATAACAAGGTTACAAATTACATCTTCCACCTCGATACAAAGAGGGGTAATAAAATTACAATAATAACTGAAAAAGAATAAGGCATGAAGGTACTGGATCCCACGAGCTTTCCAACTAGAAATCTCGTCCACACTAACAAGAAGATGACCCAACGGATTTAGGTGCATGTTCCACCCAACCATGTGATACCCAAAGGCTCACCCCTTGTGCTAGGAGATAGTAACAAAGAATTCCTAGGCAAGACCAACCACCACTAGACACAGGATAACTAACACTGACACAACCAATCACATGAACCATACAACCATAATAATAACATAAGTACAACTCCAACAATCACTGACATAGGTCACATTGCTTCCAGAAATAAAGCAGATCGAGTATGATAAGAAGACCATACACATAAAACCAAATACCAACTGTTGTCGTAGAAAGAGTGTCATCATACAACTCATCATGGGATCTCCTTTGGGAATCTTCCTAGGCTCTAACCCCCACTATGGGTTATTCTGGTGGCCTCTACCGAATCTCGGCACCCATACTCACTCATGCGGAATCAAATACCTCTCATAAGGACAAGATAGATGACCTTGCCATTCTAGGTCTTCCCGTCTCATCCCAAGTCTATACAAGACCTTGCGTCCATGAGCAAGGCTCAATTATCTTAATTAATGTGAAATACCACCCAACTTCTAAGTACATTAATTTAGTTATCACTTGATTAAACCACTTCTGAAGGTTTCCCAGTTTACCTCTTTGGGCTCTGGCCCCTAATAGAAGCCACTCTTCTACTTGACAACATACCAACACAAAAACAATCACCAAGGGAATCCCAAGTGCAAACCATCAAGATAAAACCACTCCAACTCTAGGAGAAACATAAAATGAAAATCCACTCCAACACAGGAGGCAACAAAAGTCAAAAATCTTTCCAAACACTGGAGGCAACAAAGGTCAAAACCCTCTCCAAAAACTGGAGGCAACAAAAGACATCACTCCTTCCAAAGGAGGCACAAACCACATAAACCACTCCTAATACAAAGGAGGCACAAACCATCCCCGTTCGTGAAAACCGGGTAAAACCATAGGATACAACCAACACCCTACCCAAGGAAATACAACGGTTGACTACATAACGACAACACATACAAATAAATGAAACCCCATCTGGAAGACTTACATAAAAAAATCACTCCAAATAGAACTGTAAACAACTCAATCAAAGAGTTCCCTAGCCTCTGGAAGAAAAACTCAGAACTACCAAAGTACTCTCGTAAATTTACAATCATAACAATATTGCCCATACAATACCAATATGAATCCGCTTAAACCAACAATCATAAAGATACACACTCTTTCAATATCTAGTAATGTATTTTGACACAACAATCTTTCTCATAAAACAGGAACCCAAGTACATAAATACATCATACACTAAATCTTTTAACTATACATATACATTCTAGACATTATAATTTTTCATGAACCTTATCTATTCCTTGCAGTATAGAAAGCAACGATCATTCCCTATTCACCATTTAAGGTAATAGAATATAAGAACTTTTTAAATAACATTCTACCCATTATAATAACATCATAATAAAATAACCCTTTCCTTTACACATATTAAATATAGTCAATTTTTCTCTAATTATAATCCATATAACCTAACCACGCACATAATACTGTCATTTAGCAAAAACCTTTACAAAAACTTCAAGATTCCATCAAATAAAACAAGTCGTTGTAAACACATTAACCATATTCATTTCAATTACAACCCCAACCCTTAACCAATATTTATTCATTGCACTAATCTTGATTTCCAAAATACAATAGCACTAATTCTAAAACCAAGACTTACATACACCTTCCAACTCAAAACACAATTATAACTAAACTATTGTTAGGATTTTCTAAATCCAATTCCCCCAATAACACCTCATTTGTAAATACTCAAAAGTAAATAAAATTGTATTGACAACATTAAGAAACTAACACTAATCATTTAATTCCGTTTTCTCATTCATACAAAATAATTGAATCAACTTGCTAGATAAAAATCATTTGATTAAAATAAATCAATCTTATTTCAACTTCAAGAATAAATAATCAACTTATAATTATCATTTGAATAATTCCATTTGTCCAATCCTATATAATGATTCAAATCAATCTTTTAAATAAAAACCTTTATTATAAAGTCAATTTCTATTCAACTATGATAATGACAATCATTTTGAAGAAATTCCTATTTTAAATATTAAAAAAAAAACATTTAAATATATGCCTCTAAAGAAATATAATTTTTATAATCCAACTAATATAAAACTAAAACCCATATTATTTAATATATATATACTCAATATATATATTCAAATAATAATAAAAAAAGATATATATATATTTAAATTAAAATATATATTATATATATATATATAATATATGCATATTATAATATATAATATGTATATATTATAAAATATATACAATATAAAATATTTATAATATATAAAAAATGAAATTTAAAAATATAAAATTAAAAAAAAGAAACGTACCCCTGGTGTTGCGCAGCCCTTGTTGGGAGCTACTACGTAGCCCTCCCCAACATGGGGTCGCTGCCTGTGAAGGTAGCGCTAGCACTGCCTTCACAACCAACACCTCCCATGGATGGGGGGCGGCTGTGGGGCAGCCTCCCAGCCCCACACAAAACCAATAAAATTTTTAATTTTATATATAATTTTTATAAAAATAAAAAAAAAGACAGTAACTTCCCCTGTTACTGTAATTTTCTAGAATTTGCCAAAGAACAAGATTTTTCCTAGAGTGCAAACAAATCACAAAAATATATACAATATATGTATATATATATATATATATATACAAAATTCTACAAAATACAGTTAAATTGAACAAACTTTCCACAAAATAAAATACAGTAACAAATTCTCAAGCATGATTTCATAGCACAATCTTGGATATCCCCAATTTTAACTACATAAATTTAATTGTTTTTCTTTTGCTTCCTCTTTCATTCTCTATTGTTTAATTTGGAATTTTCAGCTGAGATTGTTTTCCTTCAAGAAATCTAAATGCTTTTAAGATTTTGACAAAGTTTTTCCAAAAGAATTCCAAGCAAATTTTTCAATTTTGAAAAGAAACAATTTTCTAAAACAATAAACAAATGGAACCTGAAATCTGAAGCTGGATGGAGAGTTTGAGAAGAAAGATGAGCTCCAATCTCCAACTCCTTCAAAGCTTTTCCAAAATCTCCTTCCAAATCTAACCATGCATCCACAAAACATGAAGAACTCCTCTCTATTTTCTCACAAAATCCCCCTTCAAGAGAATGAAAAGCCTTCCCTAAATTCTTCCCCAAATTTTGGTCAATGCCCTAAAATATCTTATCCCCATAGTTATTGCAAAATTTGGAAATATTTTGAATTTTTAAATTTTAAAACCAAAATTGTTTTCAACAAGACTTTATTATCTATTTTGAAATTTCTATTTCATATGCATTTAAATGCTTTCAAATATTTCCAAAAGACTTTAACTGTATAATTTCCAAAAGAATTTAACTTTATTTATTACAACATGATTAATTTAATTAATCAATAAAATAAATCTAATCCAACATTAGATAATTTTATTAATTAAATTAAATTAATGAATAAATTTAAATAACATTTATAACCTTGTAACCAATTAAATTTAATAAACAACTAAATGCATAAAGTCATCTATTTACCTTTTTCAACTTGCAATTTTAATATAAAAAAAAGAAGAGAAGAACAATAAATAAGCAACTTAGCCCGACTAAAACCCGATGACACGCTATGACTAGGGTGATGACTTGACACGAAAAACCTAGCTACTATCTCCCAATCGATTACCGTTGATCAATGGACACACTCAGACCTGTGAAACTAGGTGGAGTTGATGTCCTGCAAACAAAACGAGTGTCAAACATGCATATAACATAGTAGACACACCGTGAAGGGAAAATCGTGGAATCACAGATGCTCGCATGCGAGTGATGTAATCCTGTCCCCTTCACCAATACAGTATAACTAATTGATGAATCTAACATCAATAATATAATCAAAAGCATAAAGCATCGTTAATTTCAAATATTTGCTAAGCTAATCCAAAGCATGCCTTAATGATAACGTCGGAGTAAAATGCCATCACATCAAAACAGAACATTCACATCGCTTAACAGTCAGTGATCAAATAGCAACCAAGCACCTTAATTCAAGTGTTAACAGAAACAAGGCATAACATAGAAAAACATTGACTGATCAACAGAGCACAAAATGGAGGGGTGTTACAGTTACAATGTTATAAATGTTATTTAATTTATTAATTAATTTAATTTAATTAATAAAATTATCTAATATTGGATTAGATTTATTTTATTGATTAATTAAATTAATTATGTTGAAATAAATCAAGTTATTCATTTTGGAAATTATAATTGTTAAATTCTTTTGAAATGAAAATTTTAAAAAGTGTTAAAAGTTTTTTGAAAAGAAAATTTTTAAAAGTTAAATTCTTTTTGGAAATGAATTTTTTTAAAAGCATTTGAATTCATTTTGAAATAGAAATTTTTAAAAAAGTAAAAAAGTCATGTTGAAAAGAAATTTTAGTTTTAAAATTTTCAAAAAAGCAAAATATCTCCAAATTGGATAGAAGAGCAATAACTATGGTGGATAGGATATTTTGGGGAAATGTAATACCCCTCATGCTACTGTTAGATTTTTGTGACATTCTCTGTGGTTTTGTTTGGCACATTGTGATTTTGGTTGATACTGTTGTGGTAGCTTAGACTGTTACTATACTCTTATGATGCCATGGATATTATGATGATATTTTATTATGATCGATTGATGAAATTATTTGGAATGCAGTAGATTAGAAAATAGTAATTGTTGATATTGATGCAAATTAATGTAGATTTATAATGCTTTATGCGATGATATGTTTTGGTGAGAGGACAGGTAGCATCACTCGTTCGCGAGCGCCCTGCTACACTGTGAATCCTTCTCACAATGCTTTGCAATTGATTATATGTATGTATATTGTATATCACCTTGTTGGATGCAGGCTTTGCAGGAATAAGACTCGATTCCACCTATCTCGATAGGTCTAGGCGAGCATTGAACCAACCCAACGGCAGGAAGTTGAATATTTAAGGTGACATGAAAAGTAACTCCGCACCAAGGTGTCAATAGTCCTATATCTTCTTGGTTGGTGCGTCTTGGTCATATTCATTGTATTGTTGTTTTGGTCTTTGTATGTCATTGTGATTTTATGATTTGTCTAAAGTGGTGAATGGTTTTATGTGGTAAATTAATTAATTAAGTAATTAATAAAATAAAAACATAAAATAATAATTAAATATGGCAATGAATAAATATTAGTAGTAATAAAAATATTACATTTATTTTATATCCTACAATGGTTGATTTTAATTGTTTTAATATGAAAGTAATTAGTTAATAAAGTATTATGGAATGATGTATATTTTTATTTAAATAAAAGTTCATGTTTGTGGATTTAAAATTTATTTAGTTTTAATCAAATGCATGAAAAAATGAAAATGAAATATGGAAAAGGCAAAAAAAAAAAAAAAGAATTAAGGTTAATATTATTTGGATTTATTCTTGAAATGTGACCTCTGGTATTCATGGGAAGAGGAATTGAAAGGATTCATGGGTATGGATTTTAATAAGGGTTTTTCTTTGTTTGTGGGGATGGTTCGAATGCTGGAGAAATTTTACTTTCAATTATTTTTCTGTCCTTGGCTTCTCTTTTTTTCTGTGTTCTGGAGAAATTGGTGAAGAGGAAGAAAGATTGGGATTTGTTGCTGGAAGATCGGCAACAAGGAATTAGTGCAGCAAGAGGGTCAAAGCTTCTACAAATTTTCTGCAAGCGTAGGACGCCAGGTTCTCTTCTTTTTATTATTTATTCTCTGTTAAAATAGGGATTGTTCTCTGTGTGTGAAATTCTCATCTAGGGTTAGAAATCAAATAATTGTGGAAAGAAAATCTATTGGGGTTATAGTTTAATCAAAGGAATTTTAGCCGAGAATTGGGAATTGTTATTCATTTAATGGAATTTTCTGGGGTTTCTGGGTTGTTGTTTATTGAAAAAGAGATTTTATTGCAATCTGGAAATGAACAGTAGTTTTGTTGTCTCAATTGTTTAAAAAGAATAAAATATACATATTTTCGTAAGGACAATTTTTATTTCAACAAATTTCTGGGTGTGATATTCTGATTTATACATATATTTTATTAAAACAGTTCTGTTTATTTTCAATTTTGCACAGTGAAATGTACAGTATAAATATCTTACCCTATTTGGGGCATGTTCAAATTTCAGTATATATATATATATATATTAGATATATATATATATATATATATATATATATATTTATACCCGCATGTATTTAAACATATGAAATCTTGAATGAAAATTAAATTCATTGAAAAACTCATTTTTTTTAAAGTTCCGTCGGCACTGTTCATTTATATATATGTTGTTTTGATTGGGCTGTGTGTGGGGGGTTCGGCCCTGGCCGTACCCACCACCCCGCCACCGGTCCGTGTGACAGTCTGCGGATTGTCCACGGCAGTCCGTAGGACTACCGTGAGCAGTCCGTAGACTGCCCACGGCCGGCGGCGTAGTTCCCCGTGACTGTGTGTGTTGGGAATAAAATTTCCCATGTAAATTTTGTATGTTAAACTTCTTTTAAATCCGCGAATTTTTATATGTTATTTTCTATGCGGATTTTTATCTTTATATATATATATATATATTTATATATATATACATATATTTATTTATTAATTTAATTATTCTGTTTTCTCTTATTTAAATAATGTTGTATTATTTAATTTTGTATTCAATATATATATATTCTATTTCTTTCCGATTAATATATTCTGTTAATTTAACTGTTATTTAAACAAATGTATATATATAGATTATGTTTCTTTTCTGATTAAAATAAAGCAGAATTCTGTTATAATGAAAGTAATAGTAGAATAGAAAGAAAGCTTTTCTTATTTGATTTGTTAAATAACAACTTTGAAAGGATATTGTTAGTAGAAAAATCAATTACGAATGTAAGACAACATTGTTTATTTATTTCTGGTTTTAGTATGAATATTTTCGGAATGGAATTTATTTTGGAATCTACTTTGGAATTAAATAGGTTATCTCTTTTATTTATATTCCTGAAAATTAAATCTTGTTGCATTGTTGGGTTTGGGACACTGTTAATTCCTTGATGTGGGAACCCGTTTGTGTTAACAATTTAGTCTTCCAGAGGATGTTGATTTTGTTGAATTTATACCTTTTTATCTTGAGTTCTGTTAAGTTATGTGTTATATGTGGGGTGTACCAGATTTTGAGATTTTGATATAGTATGTAATTGGCGAGATGAGTTATGCCTCGTGTAATATTTTGTTGTTGCATTTCGATGTTAAGTTTTGGAATGGTACAACCCCTGCTCCTTTCTGGTTTTGGTTAGGTCTCTAGGGAGAGTGGCTCCTCGTGGGGGCCGGCGCCCAGTTTAAGGGGAAGGGCTCAGGATAACCCACGAGTGAGTTAGTAAACAAGTGAAAACCTAATAATTAACTTAGGAGGGATGGGTAGTAATATCATTACAAGATTTAAAAATGGATGCCTCGTCTTCATTAGTGCTTCCGCAGACTAATGGAAGGCTGAGAAGGCCATGGTTGGCAAGGTCGTGACCTCGTCTTCACGAGAGGTCTACGGCTCCACATGAGCTACCCTATGGTGCCGGCACCTCAAGTAGGAGGAAGGGCCAGGATATCCATAGATGGGGGTCGGCGCCTCAGTTTGGAGGAAGGGCCAGGATAACCCATGTAGGCTATGCGATGACACTCTCCCCTAGTTGCCCATGTGTTTTATTTTATTGTGTTCCTTTGGAAGGGGGTTATGGGAGTTGGATTGGATTGTTGATTTAATGGATTTAAATTGATTTATGATTTAATGTCTTAGTACATTTTTGGTGTACTTTCTGATCTCATCTTGTACTCTTATGGTATTATTGTTCGATGCTATTATTTGTTTCATTGTAATTTGGAGTATTGTGTTTGGTTCTATGTTGGCACCTTTTGGTGTACTTGTTGTCGTTCTTGGTCGGAGTTACTTCTCTGTCGCCTCTTAGCACGGGGGTGGTCGGGTGGAACGTGCTCCGCACACCGTTGGGTTCCCCATCAGAGTTCGTTGGCTTCAGTCTCATCTAGTTGAAGATTTGCTCCAGTTGATCTCATTGTATATGATAATCTTGTATATTGTATTCATCCCACGTGTTTGGGAATCATGATGTAACTATAATGATATGATGTAAAATTTGAAAGATGTTGTAATGTAGTTATCTACTTTGTAATTTTAATTGGCTATGTAATTTTCTTGTGGGTTTATTTTGTGATGGAATCTATGTATGTATATATCTTATGTTGTTATTTTTAGTTCCTTTTTGATATCTTATGAGTTGATGTTTAGTAATGTCTTTTTCGATGTGACCTCGTGGGCCCCAAAGGACATAGTGATTATGTTGTTTATATTGGAATGAAATGAAGTATATGTGTATGTATATGATCATTTAATTTTTAGTATGTCGATTATTTGTTTTGCTTTTAAAAATAAAAAAAAATAAAAAATAAAAAAAATAAAAAAAATATATATATATATTTGCGTTCTTTAGTTGTTTGTTCTTTGGGGCTTGCACGGCGGGCGTTACAACTTGGTATCAGAGCCAAGGTTGCACACGCTGGGTAGATATGTCTGCTAGGTAACCTTTGCATGTTGGCTCTTGAGCTTATGTGTACCTTTGTCTTGTTGTGCAGAAGCATGCCTAGAGACAGAGGTAGAGGTAGAGGTAGAGGCTGAGGAAGAGGCCGAGGTGGTGGCCGTGGGGCCAACCAACCGAATCCTTCACCGCCAAGTTCTCACGGTCCTGAGTCTGAGGAGCAGCAGAATTCTCAGAACAATCTGTCAGGTGGGGGACCGAATCAAGAACAGCCGGGGTTGGATGGGCAGTTGCAGCATCTTTTGGGTGAGCTTCTGGATAGATTGGGCCCTAGACCTAATGGGGAACAGTCAGTTGAGAGAGAAAGAGAAAGGTCTCCAAGGCATAGGGGAGCTGCAGTTGAGCATGATGCATTACTAGCAGGTCATATGAGGGATTTAATGAAAGCTCATCCACCTACCTTCGATGGCTCTGGAGGAGGGTTGGAAGCTGAGGCCTGGTTAATTGATTTGGGCTGATGCTTCGCAATGCACCCCTACAGTAGTAATACCAAGGCTCGATGTGCTATTATGCATTTGCGGGGCTTCGCGTCCACTTGGTGGCAGCTTGAGGAACAGAAGTTGCATATGGATATCAGTATGGTCACTTGGGAATTCTTCTTGGAAAGGTTCAGGGCTTGCTTCCTCTTAGATCATTGGAGGTAGCGCAGGGCAGATGAATTTCACGATCTTAAGAAAATGGCAATGTCAATGGAGTAGTATGAACGTCGCTTCTATGAGCTAAAGCAGTATGCAGGGATTAGCCATGATGAAGGGATGTTGGTTCAACACTTTGTTCGAGGTTTGAACGCACGCATCAGTGGTGGTGTAAGGGTCTTTGAACCTAAGACCATGGAAGTTGCTGTCGAGAAGGCTCATTTGGTAGAGGAAAACTTGGCTATGGCGTTGGGAGGTCATGTAGGAGTGCAGATTGGTAGTGTGCCCACTCCTAGAGCTATTTCTCAAGGGGGTCAGACACAGTCAGCAGGACCTTCTAAGAGTCATTTTGGGCCTTCAAGAGGGGGTCAGCAGTAGCAGCCTCAACTGAAGCACAAGAATGCTACTTCTCAGCAGGGTGGTCAGTTTCAGTTTCGCAGGGATCGGAGCCGGAATCATGTTCGTCAGGAGCAACCTGCTTTGAGTTTTCAGTCTCCACCTAGTCGTGGGAGTTTCCAGCAATCGAATGCTCCATCCGGGGGAAGAGGTTTTGGTCGAGGTTCTGGATGTTTCTCGTGTGGGCAGCAGGGGCATATTGCTAGGATGTGTCCTCAGAGGAGTGCTTTAGATTTTAGTTAGAAACTAGCTATGTCTGAGCCGACAGTGGGTGATGCAGGGAGATCTCACCGAGTCTTCGCAACAGTGGATAATCGGCAAGCGGATCATCAGAGCACCGTCATTGAGACTACAGGTTCATTACATAAGTTTAACATTTCAGTACTTTTTGATTCTGGTGCATCTGATTCTTTTATCTCTCCTTTAGTTATTGAGCGATGTAAACTGGGGGCAATAAAGCAAAGCGAAAAGTGGTAGGTTGAGTTAGCTTCAGGATCCAAGGTTGTGGTCGAGAAGTTGGTGCAAGGTTGTAGGTTAGAGTTAGGGGCAATGTCAACTAAGGTGGATCTCAGAATTCTTCCACTTGGTTCTTATGATGTAGTCTTGGGCATGGATTGGCTAAGCTCACATCGTGCTTTGATAGATTTCCGCCGTAAAGCAGTGCGGTGTGTGGATGATTTTGGTAAAGAAGTGGAAATTGTGGGTGTTCAGAGGCCTGTTTCTTTGAGAATGATCTCAGCAATGTAGTTAAAAAGGTGTTTTCATCAGGGGTGTCAGCTCTTTGCAGTATCGGTTAGTGACCTTGAGTCGGAGGATAGTCGTGAGGTGTCATTGAATGATTACCCTCTTCTTGCAGAATTTTCCGATGTCTTTCCTAGTGAGATTCCTGGTATGCCTCCTAGGCGAGAGGTGGATTTCAAGATAGATCTGGTACCTGAAGCTGAGCCTATCTCTCGGGCTCCTTACAGGATGACCACGCAGGAGCTCCAAGAGCTTTGTCGGCAATTAGAAGAATTGTTAGCTAAGGGATTTATCTGTCCTAGTGTCTCTCCGTGGGGAGCACCAGTGATCTTTGTCAAAAAGAAGGATGGGTCTCTCCGCCTTTGTATCGATTACCGACAATTGAATAAGGTAACAGTAAAGAATCGTTATCCCCTTCCTAGGATTGATGACCTCTTTGATCAAATAAAAGGGGCAAAGGTATTTTCCAAAATCGACCTTAAATCAGGGTATCATCAGTTGCGGATAGCAGAGGCCGATATTCATAAAACTGCATTTCGTACTCGGTACGGACACTACGAGTTCACAGTGATGTCATTCGGGTTAACGAATGCACCTTCAGTCTTTATGAGTCTAATGAATGGGGTGTTTCAAACTTACTTGGATAGGTTCGTCCTCGTGTTTCTGGATGATATTTTGATTTATTCTAAGTCTATGGAGGAACATGAGGTGCATCTAAAACAGGTTTTGCAGTGTTTAAGGGATAACCAGTTGTATGCCAATCTGGCAAAGTGTGACTTTTATAAGATTGAAGTTCAGTATTTGGGCCATGTGATTTCTAGTGAGGGAATTTCTGTTGATCCTGCTAAAATCCAGGCTATTATGGAGTGGCCCGTGCCCACTAATGTCTCAGAAGTTCGCAGTTTCATGGGTTTAGCTGGGTATTACCGGAGGTTCGTTCAGGGCTTTTCAAGGATTGCGCATCCTATCACATCACTTCAAAGGAAAGGAAAGAAATTTCTTTGGACAGAGCAGTGTCAGTTAGCTTTCCAAACCCTTAAGGAGAAACTGACTAGTGCTCCAATTTTGGTAGTACCGGATCCTTCAGGTGATTTCGTGGTTTGTACTGATGCCTCGTTGGAGGGTCTCGGAGTTGTGTTGATGCAGGATGGGAGAGTGATTGCCTATGAATCTCGGAAGTTAAAAGATCATGAACTCAATTATCCCACTCATGACCTGGAATTGGCCGCAGTGGTTCATGCTCTTGTGAGATGGAGGCACTTTTTGTTAGGGCACCGGTTTGAGTTGCATACAGATCATCGAAGTTTGCAATACATCTTCACTCAGCCAAATTTGAACGCCAGGTAGAGGAGGTGGATGGAATTTTTGTGTGAGTATGATTTTGAAGTCAAGTATATTCAGGGTAAGGAAAATGTGGTGGCTGACGCTCTAAGTCGTCGTAGGCATGAGGTTTCTGCAATGTCTCTTGAGGTGGATTTGAAGAGTCAAATTCTTGTAGCCCTTCCTTCAGATAGTTGGTATTTAGAGGTGAAAGCGGAGGTAGAATCAGGTAGAGCTTTGGAGGGGAAATTTGCTGGTTATTCGTTAGATTTGGATGGTGTGTTGTGTTTCTCTGGACTGTTGTATGTATCTTCTTCAGAGGGTCTTTGTACATTGATTTTGAAAGAAGGTCATCGGGCACCTTACGCAGCACATCCTGGAGTTAAGAAAATGTATGCAGATCTACGATCACTCTATTTTTGGTCAGGAATGAAGCGGGATATCACCGACTTTGTAGCTCGATGTCTTGAATGTCAGAGAGTGAAGGCTGAGCATCATCATCCAGCAGGGTTGCTACAGCCTCACCTTGTTCTGGAATGGAAATGGGATGTTATTTCCATGGATTTCATTGTTGGGTTGCCTATGTCATCTAGACGACATGATGCTATTATGGTCACAGTTGACAGATTGACTAAGGTAGCTCATTTCTCTCCTATTCGATCTTTGTATACGGCATCTTATGTTGCTAAGGTGTTCATGAATGATATAGTTAGATTGCATGGGATACCACGGAGGATCATTTCTGACAGAGATCCGGTATTCACATCTGCATTGTGGACATCTTTGCAGTAGTCCTTGGGAATGAAGTTGAATTTCAGTTCTGCCTATCATCATGAGACTGATGGTCAAACTGAGAGGGTTAACCAGGTGCTTGAGGATATGCTTCGCATGTATGTCATGGATCAGTAATCACATTGGGAGGAATATCTGTACTTGGTTGAGTTTGCTTATAACAATTGGTACCATAGTTCTATTGGTATGGCTCCTTTTCAGGCTTTGTACGGTCGTCCTTGTCGTACTCCTCTAAGTTGGGATCGATTAGAGGACAGGGTGCTTCTTGGACCCGAAATGCTTAGAGATATGGAGTAGCAGGTGTCTCGCATTCGGGAGCATCTTGTAGCGGCCTAGGATAGACAAAAGAAGTATGCTGACGCTCATAGAGTTGATCGGCAGTTTGCAGTTGGTGATCAGGTGTTCCTTTGAGTGCGCCCGCGGAAGATCCCAATTCATTACGGAAAGGGTTTGAAGCTTGCGCCTCACTTCGTTGGACCCTTTGAGGTGTTGGAGCGGATTGGACCTGTTGCTTACCGTTTAGCCTTGCCACCTAGTTTGTCGCGGATCCATGATGTATTTCATGTTTCTGTTCTTAGACCATATTTTCCTGATGTTACTCATGTTTTGGATTGGAATGCTCTTCAGGTCGAGGACGGGCAGCTGGCACTCGAGCCCGTGGCCGTGCTTCAGCGTCTGCGTCTTACCCTCAGAGGCAGAGGGATTGATCAGGTGTGGGTTCAGTGGGACCTGAATGATGAGGCTTCAGCTACTTGGGAGGATGCCTCTCGTATCAGGGGTTCTTATCCTTATCTTTTTACTGGCTTCCAGGAGTAAGCCGAATTCTAGGGGGGGAGGATGTAGTACCCCTCATGCTACTGTTAGATTTTTGTGACATTCTTTGTGGTTTTGTTTGGCACATTGTGATTTTGGTTGATACTGTTGTGGTAGCTTAGACTGTTACTATACTCTTATGATGCCATGGATATTATGATGATATTTTATTATGATCGATTGATGAAATTATTTGGAATGCAGTAGATTCGAAAATAGTAATTGTTGATATTGATGCAAATTAATGTAGATTTATAATGCTTTATGCGATGATATGTTTTGGTGAGAGGACAGGTAGCATCACTCGTTCGCGAGCGCCCTGCTACACTGTGAATCCTTCTCACAATGCTTTGCAATTGATTATATGTATGTATATTGTATATCACCTTGTTGGATGCAGGCTTTGCAGGAATAAGACTCGATTCCACCTATCTCGATAGGTCTGGGCGAGCATTGAACCAACCCAATGGCAGGAAGTTGAATATTTAAGGTGACATGAAAAGTAACTCCGCACCAAGGTGTCAACAGTCCTGTATCTTCTTGGTTGGTGTGTCTTGGTCATATTCATTGTATTGTTGTTTTGGTCTTTGTATGTCATTGTGATTTTATGATTTGTCTAAAGTGGTGAATGGTTTTATGTGGTAAATTAATTAATTAAGTAATTAATAAAATAAAAACATAAAATAATAATTAGATATGGCAATGAATAAATATTAGTAGTAATAAAAATATTACATTTATTTTATATCCTACAATGGTTGATTTTAATTGTTTTAATATGAAAGTAATTAGTTAATAAAGTATTATGGAAGGATGTATATTTTTATTTAAATAAAAGTTCATGTTTGTGGATTTAAAATTTATTTAGTTTTAATCAAATGCATGAAAAAATGAAAATGAAATATGGAAAAGGCAACAAAAAAAAAAAAGAATTAAGGTTAAATATTATTTGGATTTAATCTTGAAATGTGACCTCTGGTATTCACGGGAAGAGGAATTGAAAGGATTCCTGGGTATGGATTTTAATAAGGGTTTTTCTTTGTTTGTGGGGATGGTTCGAATGCTGGAGAAATTTTACTTTCAATTATTTTTCTGTCCTTGGCTTCTCTTTTTTTCTATGTTCTGGAGAAATTGGTGAAGAGGAAGAAAGATTGGGATTTGTTGCTGGAAGATCGGCAGCAAGGAATTAGTGCAGCAAGAGGGTCAAAGCTTCTACAAATTTTCTGCAAGCGTAGGACGCCAGGTTCTCTTCTTTTTATTATTTATTCTCTGTTAAAATAGGGATTGTTCTCTATGTGTGAAATTCTCATCTAGGGTTAGAAATAAAATAACTGTGGAAAGAAAATCTATTGGGGTTATAGTTTAATCAAAGGAATTTTAGCCGGGAATTGGGAATTGTTATTCGTTTAATGGAATTTTCTGGGGTTTCTGGGTTGTTGTTTATTGAAAAAGGGATTTTATTGCAATCTGGAAATGAACAGTAGTTTTGTTGTCTCAATTGTTTAAAAAGAATAAAATATACATATTTGCGTAAGGACAATTTTTGTTTCAACAAATTTATGGGTGTGATATTCTGATTTATACATATATTTTATTAAAACAGTTCTGTTTATTTTCAATTTTGCATAGTGAAATGTACAGTATAAATATCTTACCCTGTTTGGGGCATGTTCAAATTTCAGTATATATATATATATGATATTTATACCCGCATGTATTTAAACATATGAAATCTTGAATGAAAATTAAATTAATTGAAAAACTCATTTTTTTTAAAGTTCCGTCGGCACTGTTCATTTATATATATGTTGTTTTGATTGGGCTGTGTGTGGGGGGTTCGGCCCTGGCCATACCCACCACCCCACCACCGGTCCGTGTGACAGTCCGCATGATGTCCACGGCAGTCCGTAGACTGCCCACGGCTGGCGGCGTAGTTCCCCGTGACTGTGTGTGTTGGGAATAAAATTTCCCATGTAAATTTTGTATGTTAAACTTCTTTTAAATCCGCGAATTTTTATATGTTATTTTCTGTGCGGATTTTTATCTTTATAAATATATATATATATATATATATATATATCTATGTATATATGTGTATATATATATATATATATGTATATATATATGTATATATATATTTATATATATATACATATATTTATTTATTAATTTAATTATTCTGTTTTCTCTGATTTAAATAATGCTGTATTATTTAATTCTGTATTCAATATATATATATATTCTATTTCTTTCCGATTAATATATTCTGTTAATTTAACTGTTATTTAAACAAATGTATATATATAGATTCTATTTCTTTTCTGATTAAAATAAAGCAGAATTCTGTTATAATGAAAGTAATAGTAGAATAGAAAGAAAGCTTTTCTTATTTGATTTTTTAAATAACAACTTTGAAAGGATATTGTTAGTAGAAAAATCAATTACGAATGTAAGACAGCATTGTTTATTTATTTCTGGTTTTAGTATGAATATTTTCGGAATGGAATTTATTTTGGAATCTACTTTGGAATTAAATAGGTTATCTCTTTTATTTATATTCCTGAAAATTAAATCTTGTTGCATTGTTAGGTTTGGGACACTATTAATTCCTTGATGTGGGAACCCGTTTGTTTTAACACTTTAGTCTTCCAGAGGATGTTGATTTTGTTGAATTTATACCTTTTTATCTTGAGTTCTGTTAAGTTATGTGTTATATGTGGGGTGTACCGGATTTTCAGATTTTGATATAGTATGTAATTTGCGAGATGAGTTATGCCTCGTGTAATATTTTGTTGTTGCATTTCGATGTTAAGTTTTGGAATGGTACAACCCCTGCTCCTTTCTGGTTTTGGTTGGGTCTCTAGGGAGAGTGGCTCCTCGTGGGGGCCGGCGCCCCGTTTAAGGGGAAGGGCTCAGGATAACCCACGAGTGAGTTAGTAAACAAGTGAAAACCTAATAATTAACTTAGGAGGGATGGGTAGTAATATCATTACAAGATTTAAAAATGGATGCCTCGTCTTCATTAGTGCTTCAGCAGACTAATGGAAGGCTGAGAAGGCCATGGTTGGCAAGGTCGTGACCTCGTCTTCACGAGAGGTCTACGGCTCCGCATGAGCTACCCTATGGTGTCGGCGCCTCAAGTAGGAGGAAGGGCCAGGATATCCATAGATGGGGGCCGGCGCCTTAGTTTGGAGGAAGGGCCAGGATAACCCATGTAGGCTATGCGATGACACTCTCCCCTAGTTGCCCATGTGTTTTATTTTATTGTGTTCCTCTGGAAGGGGGTTATGGGAGTTGGATTGGATTGTTGATTTAATGGATTTAAATTGATTTATGATTTAATGTTTTAGTACATTTTTGGTGTACTTTCTGATCTCATCTTGTACTCTTATGGTATTATTGTTCGATGCTATTATTTGTTTCATTGTAATTTGGAGTATTGTGTTTGGTTCTATGTTGGAACCTTTTGGTGTACTTGTTGTCATTCTTGGTCAGAGTTACTTCTCTGTCGCCTCTTAGCACGGGGGTGGTCGGGTGGAACGTGCTCCACACACCATTGGGTTCCCCATCAGAGTTTGTTGGCTTCAGTCTCATCCAGTTGAAGATTTGCTCCAGTTGATCTCATTGTATATGATAATCTTGTATATTGTATTCATCCCGCGTGTTTGGGAATCATGATGTAACTATAATGATATGATGTAAAATTTGAAAGATGTTGTAATGTAGTTATCTACTTTGTAATTTTAATTGGCTATGTAATTTTCTTGTGGGTTTATTTTGTGATGGAATCTATGTATGTATGTATCTTATGTTGTTATTTTTAGTTCCTTTTTGATATCTTATGAGTTGATGTTTAGTAATGTCTTTTTCGATGTGACCTCTTGGGCCCCAAAGGACATAGTGATTATGTTGTTTATATTGGAATGAAATGAAGTATATGTGTATGTATATGATCATTTAATTTTTAGTATGTCGATTATTTGTTTTGCTTTTAAAAAAATATAAATAAATAAATAAATATATATATATATATATATATATATATATATATTTGCGTTCTTTAGTTGTTTGTTCTTTGGGGCTTGCACGGCGGGCGTTACAGGAAAGTTGACCAAATTTGGGGAATATATTTATTTTTATTTTTTTAAATATTGTTGTTAAAAGAAAGGAGAGTTCTTTATGTTTTGTTATGCATTTTGGATTTTGGGTGAGGATTTTGGAAAAGCTTTGAAAAATCTTCTTACAGGGAAGCTCAACTTTCTTCTTCAAACTCTCCTTCAAGCTTCAGATCACAGGTTCTCCTTGCTTATTGTTTTAGAAATTTGCATTTTCAATTTGAAAACTTGCTTGGAAATCTTTTTGAAAACCCTGTTTAAATCTTGAAAAAAATTAGATTGTTGTTGAAAAACAAAACTTGCAACATAAATTTTCAATTTCAACAATAGAAAATGGAAAGAAAAAAAAAGAAATTAGAAACTTTTCTGTTTGGATTTGAAAATATTTAGGAATTTGGAAACAAGAAATTAGTTCTTTGAGAATTTCTGTGGGAAAAATTTTCCCAATTTTAGTTGTTAAACAATGGGAATTTATATATATATATATGAGGTTATGCTTATGTTCCTAATTTTTCTTTTAAAAATATAAATTACCCAAGAACTTATTCTTTTCTGTAAAAAAAAAAACTCTTTGAAAACAGAGTTCTTTGTTTTTTGTTAATGGTTTTTTTTTCAAAAAAATAAAAAATAAAAAAATGAAGTAAGGGGAGGGCTGGGGGCTGCCCCCACAGCCGTCCCCATGGGAGGCGCTGTGGAGGCAGTGCTGCTGCCTTCACATGCAACTATGCTTCCCACAACAACGCACCCCAAAGGGGAGGCTACGTAGGCAGCCGCCCCAGCAGGGGCCACACCCTTGTCTTTTGGGGCTGTGCAGCAACCTATGGTAATTCGTTTGGTTTTTTTAGATTTTATATTATATAAATTATAAATATATATATATATATATATATATATTAATTATAATATATATATATTAATTATAATATATATATATATATATTAATTATAATATATATAATATATATTATATAAATATATATATATATATATATATATGTATTATTATGTGCATTTTATTATTATTTAAATATATATATAATATATATAATATACATATATTATATATTATATATTTTAAATAATTAGAATTTTATTTTAATTAAGTTGGAATATAAAATGTGTTTTTTTTTTTTTTTTTTAAATATATATATTTAAATGATATTTAAATATTTAAATATATGGATTTTAAGATGGTTATTCTTTTATCATAGATGAAATAAAATTGACTTTATAACAAATGATTTTATTTAAAAAGTTGATTTTTATTATTATGTGTAATTGGAGAAAATAGAATTAAATTATTAACTTGAGTTCCTTAAACATTGTCAATTTAATTTTAATTACTTTTGAGTAGTTGCAAATAAGGTTAATTATTCTTATTTGATTACATGCAATATGTTACCGCCTTGCTTGGATTTAGGAAATCCTAAAGTAAGATAGTAATTTGCCTAATTTGTCTTTTCGTTATGAAATCTCCCTCTTTCATGATGTTGGGCAAATAAAGTTATTTGTTATGTAAGTCTTCTAGATGGGGTTTTTAATTATTTGGGGTTGTCGTAACATGTTATTCAACCTCTATATGGCCTTGGGTAATGAGTATAGTTGTATCTTGTTGTTTTACCTGATTTTCACGAACGGGGATGGTTTTGTGGGTTGTGCCTCCTTTGGAAGGAGTGGATTATGCATTTTGTTTCCTCCAGTGTTTGGAGTGAGTTTCCATTATTTTTTGCCTCCTTGGATTGGAGTGGTTGTCTTATCTAGTTTACCCATTGAATTGTGGTTTTGTACCATGTATGTTGTCGATAGGAGAGTGGCTCTTTGTGGGGGTTTGACACACAAAGGGGTGCTAGGGTAACTCACTTAGGGTTTAAGTAAGTGATAACTTAAAAAGAATTAATGAAAAACTTTCAGACTAATTAAGATAATGAATGTCTCTCTCATGACTCATGCACTTATCAAGGCTTGAGATGAGACGAGAAGCATAGTTTGTATGAGGGTTCGGCAGCTGGTAGAGGCAAGCCAGGGTAACCCCGAAGTGGGGGTCTGGTAGCCTAGGAAGGTTGAGCTAGGGTAACTCATAGCAAATGATGTGTGACACTCTCTCTATGTCAACCAGAAGTCAGTTTGTTGTACTACATAGATGATCATTGTTCTCTGGAAGCATTGTAACCATTGTGTTAAGTGGTATTGTGTTTGTTTTTGTTTCAGTTTAGTTATGTATTAGCCTGTGTCTAGAGGTAGATGGTCTTGTATATGAATTCCTTGTTACTATCTCCTAGAATGGGGGGTGAGCCTTCGGGTATCACTTGGTTGGGTGGAACATGCACCTTAATCCGTTGGGTCGTCTTCTTGTTCGTGTGGATGAGATTTCCAGTTGGAAAGCTCATGGGATCAAGTTTCATTTTATGCTTTATTCTTTTCAGTTGAACTTGTAATTTATTGCCCCTCATTTGTTATCAAGGTGGAAGATGTAATTTGTAATCATGCTTATTGGATTTACCTCATTCGGGGAATGAGAGTTGTAATCGTATTGTAAATTATTGTTATTGAAATCTTGTGGTATCTCTTATTCTTGATGCAATTTATCATGTATGGAATGTATGTGTTTCTTAATTCATTAAGTAATTAAATGCTATGGTTTCAATTCATGTTCTTGTTTGGGTTTTAAAGTAATCTCAGTCTCGTAACCTTAGGGGTTGTTGCAATGGGTAGTGAACTTGCATGTTAATTTTGTACTTAAAAAAAAAAAATTAAAAAAATTAGTATGTTTGTGTAGTAAATTGCAACTTCCCCTAGGGTTGCGTGGTGGGGCATTACAATGAAACTATCATTCCCATAGTTGTAAATTTCCCTTGCAATATGGCTAATCAACCGCCTATTCCTTGGGGAGCTTCTATTGGTCTGTTGAGTCGAGGGGTTAATTTACATGATCTACCAAAGGGTTTCCATAAAAATATACTTAAGTTTATAGGTGATGGAAATATCTATCTAGAAGAACACATTGATGCTTTATTTGCTGCTTGTGGTGTGATTAGAGTACAATATGAAGATGTGGTAGTCAGTTTATTTGTAGAATCTCTTACAAATGCTACAAAGGAATGGTTCTATCAATTACCACATGGTTCTATTGATAATTGGGATACTATGAAAATCAAATTTAAAAGCAAATTCAAAAGTGTTGATGATGATCTCTCTCTAATAGTGTAGGTTACACAAATGAAGAAGGAAGCAAGTGAGCCCATGAGGGAATTTGTAGCCAAATTTAAAAAACTAGTAAATCAGATTGATTCTACAAAAAGACCATTAGAAGAGATTCAAAAGTTATTCTTCATTAATGCACAACACCTAGATATTGGTTTACTCTTAAAGGAAGGGCTTGTAGCTACCCCAAAAGGTACACAAACACTATCCATTGAGTTAGAAGATGACTTTATTATAGTTGGAAAATGGAAGAGGGAATGCACTCGAATAAATCACAAGAATCTACCTCCTTAGATCCTATGATCCAAAGGTTGGAAAATGATATCATCACTCTTAAAAGACAATTTCCTAAAAGTACCAAGCCTCATCAAGATATCTCGAGGAAGAAAAATTTCCAACTTGGCAACAAAACTCTTCTTCTCCCTTCGACTCAGCAAAGGTTGGCAATAGAATCCCCTCTTGGAGAAAATAAGAAGAATATGTGTGTTTTTCACCTCACCTCCAACCATGATGGGTTAGAGTTCCCTAAGATGAATAGATATATGTAAACGACTACCATGAAAGAAGTCATTGTAGATGTTACTAAGGAAGGTAATTCTTCGAATCAATATGGGGACTCTACAATTAGATATCTCAAATATGAGCCTAATGATGATAGAGGAGGAGATGTCTACATCACTCTGGATGAGCCTACCTATGTCATTGTTACTTGAGGCCAACAAAATGGTAATTAAAAAAAGTACTCAAAATTCCCCAAAAGTTTTCCTTAGTAGAGCTAGTGCTACTTCTAAAGATGAAAATACATCACACACACATCAAGTCATTATAGAAGAATCTTCCAAGTCATCAAGTATCCTATCTATAGAGAAGTCTATAGGAACCTTTGATATTGTTGAATTTAAAAAAAAAATCAAAAGTGCAGATCTCACAGGCAGAATATTTAAGAATGAATGCTAAGGAGTTGGATAGACTTGTCAACTATGTTAGGCAAGGCCACTCTGAATCCTATGCCATTTTGGATGAACAAATGATTAGTTCTTAGGGTCTAGCAGCTAGTGTAGCATCCAATAGTAGATCATCCTCATCATGTTCTATAAAATATAAACCTAATCCTTTTTACATTTCATTGTTTGTAAATTGATTTAGGTTGAGCAATTCTATCATTGATTATGGTTCCTCAAATAATGTCATGTCGGCACAAATTGCTCGAGCCATGAGGTTAAATTTAACTAAGACATTTGGAAAAGGTTACTCAATGGAATCTAAATAAGTTCCCTTGATCAGAATAATCAAGGATGCTCAAGCTGCTCTTGCGGCCCATCCAAATAAGAGACTCAAACTCACCATTTTGGTGGTTGATATTCCTACTAGCTACGGTATGCTCCTAAGTAGAAGTTTTTGTAAAGACTTGGGGGGATAAATTCAATTAGATTTTTTGTATGCTATGATCCCTATTGGAAGCAAGAAGGTGTGCCTAGAACTTGAGGCTCAAGCCAAAATTATAGTGTTAAAATCAGAAGACCCCAAATCATAAATCTTGTTTGAGGAGTCTGAATTTGGGAACTACATGTTTTTCTCTGGTGGTGATAAAGATACTAACACTATTGGTCTAAAATCATCATCAAAACTTTGCATAATGGAATTTAATGGAATTTTTTCCAATTATGGGTCAGGAGTAGGTGTGGTGCTCATTTCTCCTTCAGGTGAAAAGTTTCCCTTTTCTTACAAGTTAGGATTTGTAAACACCAACAACACAATAGAGTATGAAGCTCTATTATTGGGATTGTTTGAAGAAAGAAGTATGGGTATTAGAATGCTCAAAGTCTTGGGAGATGATGAAATTATTGTTAAATAGGTATGAAAAGTTTTCACTATGAAAAATGAAAGGTTAAGACACTATAGAAATAAAGTATGGGATTCCATTGAGTGTTTTGATTCCTTTTCGATAGAAGTGGTTCCCAGAGAATTGAATTCTAGATTTGAATCGTTAGAAGTGTCTACTTCTTTATTACTTCCACATCTTGATTTCAAAAATAAGTCTTACTAGATTGAGATGATTTACCAATCTAGTGTTCCTGACAACGTTAACCATTGGAAAGTGTTTGAAAATGATAAAAAAATTTAGGCCTTTCTGGAAAATGCTCATATTTTCGCTCTAAATTTTTTTTGAAGGAAGCACTAGTGAATGCAAAGAATTTTGTCCTGATGTTACACATGAACGAGAAGATGGGGTTATTTAGCTGAAAGGTAATAAAATTACAAAGGGTTTGGTCTTCTTGGAGGATTTGTTTGATTAACACGACCGAGCTATCAAGAGAAGAATGAGTGAATCTATCAATAACTCAAGAGAATACAAAGAAGTGAACATTGGGGATTCAAAGTATTCTAAGTTAGTTTACATTGGGAAGTGTTGTTCCTCTGAGGAAAGCAAGAAATTGATAGATTTTTTGATCAAGTATAAGGATGTCTTCACTTGGTGTTATGATGACTATAAAAAATTTATAGGTAGAAGGTTTCAACATCATATACCTTTGAAAGAAGGTATGGATGCTTTCAAAAAGAAGCAAAGGAACTAT
This sequence comes from Sequoia sempervirens, assembly GCA_007258455.2. NCBI lineage: Eukaryota > Viridiplantae > Streptophyta > Pinopsida > Cupressales > Cupressaceae > Sequoia > Sequoia sempervirens. The sequence goes on from VDFB02359762.1 coordinate 60,264, forward strand.
AATCCTAAGGTCACTAACACAATTTTAAGGGAGATTGACAAGATGCTCAAGGCTAGAATACTATACCCAATTCATCACTCAACTTGGGTAGCCAATATTGTCTCGATTCGTAAGAAAAATAGAGAGATAAGGATCTTTGTAGACTTTAGGAATATTAATCAGGCATCCTTGAACGACAATTACCCTCTTTCCATTATGGACCTCATCCTTCAGATAATAGCTTGCTTGAAAATGATGTCCATGTTGGATGGTTTCACAGTCTATAATCAGATCAACGTGGCATGGGAAGATCGACGTAAAACAACGGTTACCACACCTTGGGTAACTTTGACTTACAATAGGATTCCCTTTGGACACATTAACGCTGGGGCTAATTTCTAGAGAGACATGGATCTATTTTTTGGAGATCTTAGGAATAAAATTATTATTATTTATCTTGATGATCTAACTGTATTAGCTAAGTGAAGGGAAAATCATCTAAGGGACTTGGAATAGGTGCTTCAAAGGTGCAAGGAAAATGGTATTTCTCTAAACCCCAAGAAGTCAATTTTTGGAGTCACTAAAGGTAAGTTGCTTGGTCACATAGTATCCAAGGAGGGAATTAGAATAGACCTAGAAAGGGTTAAAGCTATCCTCCAATTAAGTCTTCCTTCTAGCAAGACTAGAGTTAAATATTTTTTTGTTCAAGTTAATTTTCTAAGAAAATTTTTACTAGACTTCTTGGAAATTATTAAACATATGGTGGAAATGATGAAAGAGAAATAGGTTTTCAAATGGAATGAAGCTGGAAAACAATATTTCAAGGATATAAAAGAAGCCATTGCTTAGACCCCTATTCTAGTCTGCCCAAATTTCAATAAGGATTTTATCATTTACTATTACACCTCAGAGCATACCATGTTTGCTATCTTACTCTAGGCCAATGATCAGAATGTGCAAGCAACTATTGCTTTTATGAGTGTACCATTGAAAAATCATGAGCTCAATTATTCTCAAGTTGAGAAGCATATGTTTGTGGTTGTTAAAGTCATTAAACAGTTTCAGCTGTTTATGTGCTAGACCCTATTGTCAAGAGCATCCTTACTCAACAAGATATCAGTTGTAATAGAAGAGGAGGATGGATTGCAAAATTGTAGGAATATGACCTCGATATTAATCCCACAAAGTTAGTCTGGGGTAGGGGATTATGTACATTGATAGTAGAAGATCAAGTTAAAAGAGAAGATGAAGAAGACCTCCCTATGGTGTTAACAGTCAGCCTTCAAGATGAATGGTTCTCAAAAATAACTTACTACCTCATGTATGAAGAGTGTCCAATGCACTTTTTAGGAAAGAATAGGAGGAATCTTAAACTGAAAGTAGCCAAGTACGTCATTTGGGAGGACACTTTATACAAAAAGGGTTAGATGATACATTCCAAAAATGCATTGATAAGAGCCAATTGGAGAGGTTGGTGAGTATTTTTCACAATGAGGCATGCAGAGGGAATTTCTCCTCCACTGTAATTGTATTCAAGATTCTAAGACATGGTTACTATTGGTAGGTATGCTTAAGGATGCATACTATTGGGTAGCAAGATGTTAGAACTATAAATGGTTCGCAGGAAAACTCCAATTGGCAGTGTTTCTACTTAGGTCTATGGTGATTGACGAGCCATTCCAAAAATGGGGTCTAGATTTCATAGGACCTATTAACGCTGAATCAAGCAACAAACACACTCATATCCTTACTACTTGAAACTACTTTACTAAGTTGGTAGAAGTGATTCTTGTTAAGAGAACAAGTTCAAAAGTAGTATGCGACTTCATCAAGGAGTATATCTTAATTAGGTTTGGGGTACCTCATAAGTTAGTAATTGATAATGCTACCTGTTTTTCCTCTAGTGAAATTTCCCTTTTTTATTATGAATATAGAATTTCTTTGTCTCATTCAGCTAATTACTATCCACAAGGAAACAATCAAGCCAAATCCAATAATGAAAAATATGGCCAGTATTATCAAGAAGTTGATATATAAGAACCAAAATGACTAGCACAAGAAGATTTATAAGGCATTGTGGATAGACAAGATGACCCCAAAGTCCATAAGGATGACTCCTTTCAAGTTAGTGTATGGAATAGGAAGTTGTTACACCCCAATTGTGTAGTTACTATTTACTATTACTACATATGGTAAATATGGATGAAATGTGAATTCTAGAGATGAATAAATTATGCTTGTACCTTATTATCGATATAAATGTTATCTCATTTGATGTTGTTTCATTTGATGTTATCTCAGTTGATTTTATTACTGGTGAAATATTGCATATATGTGAATAGATGGTTATTGAATTATTATAATTCTAACTTTGGAGTTGCTTATATATACTGCATATGTTATGAACAATTGATTGTCATGCACATGTGTAAGTAGATGCAAGTATGTGTTCCATTCCTCCAGGCAGAGGGGAAGTATCACTCTAGAGAAGATCTTGGTCAAATAACCGGTAATGTAAACTATCCGAGCATACACACACCACAATAGTTTGGTTGAGTCTAGACATAGAAGTGGGATGTTGGTAAGTCAACCCTAGCTTGAAATATCTGCATTAGTAAAGGTCTTGTTTACTATTGAGTGCATTATTGGGTGATGTTTATCTATTTGAGCTTGTAAGTTCCTCCCTTATATCTCTATGCTTGATTTTTTGGTTGAAGAGTGTTTACATATATACACATGAGCATTCATGATTGGAAAGAATGTATATATGTATATATATACATAACATCTCTATGTGTTTGACTACCAAAACAATGGTCTATATTTGATTATTGAATAAGTTATGGCTTTGCACGATATGAGTATTATATGCCTGGATATATATATATATATAATGAAAATATTACTCTCTTGTGTTCATCCATATATCGAATGAATACATACTTGATCGACACTGTACATATATTAGTATATATACTTATACATATATGTATATATGTGACATAGCATTTAATGCTATTTATGAACACACACACACACATATATATACATACATATATATATACATACATATATATATATACATATATACATACATACATACATACATATATATATACATATATACATACATACATACATACATATATATATATATATATATATATATATATATATATATATATATATATATATATATATATATATATATATATATGTATGTATCTATATATATATGTATATGTGTACTTGTTTGTAAATATATATATACTATATGTATACATAATATAATGTATGGATATGTGCATTTTGCTAGATGGATAATGATAAAGTGTATATGTTCTTTCATTTATTGAATGGTTTATTAACTTGTTTACTGAGGAATATATATACGGTATATATATAAATATATATATTATGAATTTCTTATCAAAGAATGCTTAAAGTATATATATATATATATATACAATAATATATATAGTTAATGGTTGCACCATTATATATACTATTATATAAGATGCGTAATGCATATGACTAATAAAATAGTGAAGCACTGTATTATTTGTATATGGCACATAGAATACATGTGAGGTTTCATGTTTTAAAGAATTTAGGCAACAACTACTACACACAACTATGCTTAAAAGGAGGACGTCTTTATACCTTAAGATCGACTATCTTAGGAAAAGATTATTAGCCAATGATAGTGCTTTATTTATTGGCTTTGAAGTCAATTATTTAGGATGACTTTAACCGAAATTTGAGTTGGTTATGAATGTGTTTCATTAGCCGCATTCTATTTCTTTTTTGTCTAAACGGAAGTGAGTCTAAATCTATAACTATGCAAACATTTAAGTCAATAGAGACAATGGAATGAAGGTCGATATTGACCATGTCAATGTAAGCTGATTTAAAAGCTTTAGTCTGCAAGTGGAAACTGATTATCATTATGGTTAACACATGATATATGGTGTGGCTTTGAATTTGATATTGTTGGAAAAAGAATGCTTGACTTGCTCGATGTGTTTTATGGGACCATGCTTGAATTTATCTCACATATTAAGCTATTATGTTGATTCATACACCATTTGGAACAATTAAAGTCTATTTTCATATTACGGATGTTGACTGAGTTTTATGGTGCCAAATATAAGGAAAAAGAATAGTAGATGGCATCACCTTGAGTTTGATTTCCTATAGATGTCTTCTCATTGAAATAATTTGAATTCTCCAAGTGCATTTGGAATAAGTCTTTGAATTGTTGTCATGTAAACTAGTCGATCTATAGGAGGTTTTGCTGAGTCGAAGATTATTTGATCGCTACCTTAATGCTGAGTTGCTTTACATGGAGCTTGTTGTCCAATTGCATGCCTAAATCATAGGCTTTGAGGTTGCTTTGATGCTCTATAAATAGCTGAACCATTTCATTGTGAGGGACACATTCTTACCCAAGGAATTATACATCTTTTGCTGATCATTATTTATGAGTTATAACCAGCCATACTTGTCTTATTTTATGAGTGAGAAATAGAGTGATCTATTGTGAGTAAGAGGTATCATTTTTGTTTGAGAAAAGTAAGCTATCAACAAGTGAGATAGATTCATTTGTAAGAATTCGATTATCAAGCTAATTATTGTTGGAGAGGGCTACATTGTTGTCTTTAGTTGGATAAGTGATAACAAGCATGAGGATCTCTTCTTCTTTGATTATTTTGCTTTTGAAAGATATGTCTTGTATGCATGGTTGAGAGGTCTTTTCTAATATATGCATTAGAGAATTTTACATTATTTTGGAAAGGAAGTTGAAGCTATTATGTTGTTTTCTTAATGTGTTTTTAAGTACATGATAGGAGAGATTTCTTTACACAAGTTTTTAATTATACTAGATATGTTGAAGATATTGCTTGACATAGGTATTTAATTATGCTAGATATGTTGAAAACATAGGTATTTAATTATACTAGATATGTTTGAACATGGGTTGCAATGTGTTTGTAATTACTCCATAGTAGGAGATGGGTGTTTATCATAAGTATTATATACTAGGTATCATTGAACATGAAAGGAACACATGGTACACTTAGCTAAGTTATTGATTTAACTAGGAAATCTTGTGTTTACTCCTAGGATAGGTCATCCAATATGGGAGAGAATTTTATATTTACAAGTAGGGTTATCCAAGTATATAGGTTGTCTTTGGAATGATGGACTATCCATTGAGGAAATACCTAGCTTGTGTACTTACTAGTTAAGTAGGTTAATTCCAAGTAGATTAGTATGGTTGTAGGTTATCTGGGATGATGGACTATCCATTGAAGGAAATACCTACGCGTAGCTTAAGATAGCCTTAAGTCAAATTGGCCCTAAGTAGTGTATGTGATAGATGAATCTTAGTTGTTTACTGAATGAAACTCTTTGATCAAAGTAGTGTGAATGTTGGAGACTCCACACTAGATTGTGTGACTCCACTCTAGATTGTGTGATTACCGAGACTAACATTGTCAGTTCACTGTGATCCATTATTACATGCTAGACACATATTGCGGGCTTACAAGATCTAGTTATGTAGGACACAACACCATGCTTAGTTGGTTGTCATTATTGGTTACTCTACCAGTCTCTTCATCGAAGGGAAGGGCCATCTATCAAATGATAGATGTGCAAGGGACCGCATTATGAGTTTGTGGTTGGTGGAAAAGCACCTGAGTGATGCTTCTCCTCCACATCAGGCAACAAAAGAACCAATATTTGAAAGGAAGGATCCTAGACCATCTTACAACTATTTATTCTAAAGCTCACTATAGCTATGCATGTATTCTTGTATTGTTGTAACTTGTGAAGTTATTATAATGAAATGAAATCTCGTTTGTATATTCTCAATAAAGAAAGAAAAAAAAATATTGCAATGACTTGTTACCTTTTTATTTACTTGTAACACCCCGCCAGGCAACCCCAAACGAAACTAAGATGTCTCACAATTATGACAATTTTTTTTTTAAATAACTAACATGTACTATATATAAGAAATCCATTGAGGTTACATGATTGCATTACTCCTTTGTATCATCATCATTACATCACATGAAAATGGACAATACACTAAAACTTAAAATTACATTTCACAAGGATAACAATATTACAATGTTGCTTCACATCATGAATGGGAAGAGTACAAAAACATGAAATATTACATCAGAAATATATGATTACAAAGTTGCAAAGCCGAATCCAACTCTGATACAACTCAGGAGTCACTACAAAGGTACAATTCTGCACTTCTCGATCGACGATTGGGGACCCAATGGGGTGCATAGCACGTTCCACCCAACCACGTGGACCCGAAGGCCCACCTCCCGTGCTAAGAGATGACAAGAAGGACCCCAACAATAACCATCAAACAGAACAAGGATACAAGACTTCACAACAAGAACCACAATAACATAAGGCAATCTCCAGCACAAGATATAACCAACACAAGATGTGCCCAACATAAGAAATAACCAATAACGCATCAACATACAAATGCCAACATCTGCTTCCAGAGGCCCAAGAATAACATAGAGGGAAATAAAGCATACTTGGTTGTTAAAGGGTGGAGTGTCATCGCAATGTAGCATGGGTTACCCTAGCGAATCTTCCTAGGCCCCGGCCCCCAACTTGGGTTACCCTGGTGACCTCCTACGAAACCCGGCCCCACATGCAATCCAATGCGGAATCGATTATCTTTCATAAAGACAAGATAATGATCTTTCCATTCCAGGCCTTCTCGACTCATCCCCAAGTTTGAACTAGCCCTTAAGTCAATGAGCAAGGCATAATTTATACAGTTAAGTGTTTTAGACTACCTAATGTATTGATTTAGTTTTCACTTATTAAACTAACTCCACATGAGTTACCCAGGCACCACTTTGTGTGCCGGCCCCCATGAAGAGCCACTCCCCTACTAACAACATATCTCAAAAACACAAAATGGAAAACCATTAGCTCAAGAAACCTAATCCAATAAAATAACTGCACCCAGTGAGGCATGCACTTTCTCACACTAGAACTTCAAAGTAATGAAAACCAAATTCAAGTGCAAGGCTCAAGCCACATAAAAAAAAAATCCAAGTGCACGATCAACCATTATCAAAGTAAAAGAATCATATCCCACCCTCTTATAGGTGAACTAACATAAACTACAAATAATTACATCAAGCCTGATATGGGTTAACCAAGGCAATCCTCCTAGGTCGCCGGACCCCCATACCAACTCTTGCAAGAAGAAGCCATAGACCCCTCTATCCTTTGGAAGACTAAATCACTAACACAGTAGTTTCCCCATGGCACCTTCATCAAGATCACAAAAAACTATCAACAACCACTTTACACGACTGACTTCTACTTTAGAACAATTTACAAAATCATCTAATCCCAAGGTCAAGCATGTAGCTCAATACAACCAAACAATTAAGCATAGTAACCAAAGAAATATTCCTTAAACAAAGTATTATTTCCACATACTTTCCACTCATAAGACTTAACCGCACAATCTTTAAGTAATCAAAACTAAGAAACGTATTTTTATTTAACGAACCCTAATTCACAAATATATGTGAAAACATATATATATAATTAACTCAATTCACTCCAATTAAATGCTCACCTATAAACTAATCTTTCGCATATCAAAAACGTTCCTTTACTATTATCCAAGATATAGTATAATATGTATATTTTCAGGGAATGCAGTTTCAATACAATATCAATTACAATATGACAACATCTAAATTCACACATATATATAATATAAGTATATTCATTTATACTCGAATGTCGTTCAAAGAAAAATTCATCGTATACAGCCATAAGACATTCCCATTCAACAATATAATCATGATCTTGAAGGAGTAGAACATTCTTGAGAAGGTAGAAAATGCATTGAATTGAATACCCATTATAATAATTAAATACATATCTTAAATACAAGAAACTACAATACATAATTATACCTATCACCATATGAAGTAGCTTAGAGTTTGCAATTTCAGACTGATTCGCAGAGTCTGAAGGAAAAATAAGAGATTTTGTTTAATCAATTAATGGCAACATTGTATATTCTAGATTCTAGAAGGGGTATATTCTTGTTGTTTTCTTTAGTCTACAATATCTCTGTTAAGAATAGACAACCTTGACTGGCTATCCATATTGATGGCAATACCCAAATTGACAAGCAAGTTAACACTATCTGGCAGGGGTTTCTTTGTATCAACGTTAACACAGAGTTGAGCATAATTTGGAATAGTTTGTTGGGGTGTGAGTTCAAAGACAGGTATTATATCCTCTCCAATATCCTAATCCACTTTTGAATCCCACTGACCTCATAATTAAATCATAAAATTGCACGCAACTTGAAAGTGATCTCTGCTCAAAGTTTGAGAGGATAATGCAAATGAAACATTGTAACATGCGAGGCACAACCATGTATATTTTAATGACTCAAGAGAAACTTCAGCTTACGAAAACAAAGCCAAATAGACTGGTAGACTTGTGGATCATACAAAATGCATACAAGGTAAAGTACACCAGGTAACATAAATCTTCCTACAAAATCAACATTCCATGGCAGTATGACTAAAACTTCATAGCAGTCAGGTGAGATTTCTAGATAGTAGATGAAATAAAGAGTGCGATGTGATTTCCACTATGATCAAAACTCACCTACAACGAAAAAAGAGATTATCCCCGCAACAATGGATTGATGAGATCTAAAATTGAAAATTACATTCTCACAGCTTGTTTTCGAATTATTTATATATGTTCATCTTAGAGAAGACTTTGTTATCTGACCAAAAGGTGGGATGATTAAAGGAAGGTAAGTTAGTTTGAAATGAGATGTTTCAATTTAGATATGACAAATGTAATGTTTGACAAACTGCCGTCAAGGAGGGTGGTCACAGGAAATGCAATGCTTGTAGGATGTACCCAAAAGGGACTTGTCAAATGGGTCATACACACCTTCAATATATTTTATGGGTATCAAATTTTGAAAACACCAATTGGAAGATAAGAAAGCTCCTAGTAAAAAGAAAGCATGTTAGCAATTTGGCAAGTGTGGAGCTAAATACCACAGTTTCATCAAGTTAAGCAATTGATACTCAATAATATGGTTGAGATAAAAAAAGAATATCGATCTGGGAGAGATGGTGGTAAATATCACTTTTAAGGTACACATGGAGAGTAAGTATTACCATTTAGCTAGGTCTATGATTAACGACTGAAGCAAGTTCATTAAGTTTCAATATACAATATAATTATGATCACAGGGTGTTTCGTTTAATGGAACATTACAAGTTGCTACATTCAGTTTTTTTTTATACAAGATTAATTTATTGCAAAACTAATTCGTTATCTCAGGAAAGCAATGCTAGCGAGGTAAGCGTAAATGAATTTTATAAGGAAGCTCTCAATATCTTAATTTACCCAAGCACTCTCTAGTGCATCCCATCACCGTAAGCTTTTCTCGGGAGAAGGGGCACATGCATCTAATTAGACTTACATGCAAAAAGAGAAACATAGCCTAAATCTTAAGATCCATAAGTCAAATTTCCCCAATATAATAGTGCTAAAAAAATAATGGAACCATTCCTACGTCTGAACCTCTATTGTTGCAGCGATTGAAGTACATTGGAATGACCATCAATAGAATACATACCTCAAACTCCACTCAAGATTAAGACGTACCACAACCTTCTGATAGCGTGCCTCCCTCACTGAAATGTTGGCATCTGCACTACATGGATCAGCATGTCGTTCTCCTTCTCCTTCCATAACTCCTCAATGTACTTATAAGTCCCCGTTCCTCCTCTTTGCCTGCAACTCTGCATCTTTGCCAATACTAGGAGGATGTGTTTTATCCTTGCTCGAGCTTCCTATGCCTCTACCTCGTTACAAGGGATAAGGGCTACCAAGGTTAAGAAATACACTGGTTCAGATGAGCAGTTATCTACCATGCTGGAGAAGAAGGAATTCAAACATGCAGTGTTGTATTGTAAGATCCTATTTTAATAATAAGCTTGGAACCGGATAGTAGTTGGGTAGTTCACATCATGCTGAAAACAAAAACAATGAAGATTATTGTGTTGCCCTCGATAGAGAATCCCAGAAATCCAAAATGAACCCATCAAGATCTTCTTATGTAAACCTTCAACGTATTTTCCCCAAGTGCTTCATATACTCTCAGATCCAGTTTTGAACTTCTTGTTGTCACCAATTGACAGCTATCTCCCTTCGGTTAAAAAAAACCCATAATACTCGTTCTGATCTATCTTTTTCTTCTTTTCCAATATTTAGAACCGATGTCCTCCCATCCCGTTCAGAGAGTTCCACTAGAAGTTTTTTTTTTTTTTTTTTTTAAGTCTTCTAAAAATAGGCTATTACCATTAAAGGAGGATCTCTACCTTTTTACATGCCCTCACCATGCGCCTACCTATCCTCTCCACTATGCTTCCTTTATGGGAGTAACTACTAAACATGCTCTTCATTACAGTTATAGGCATGTATTTATTTTCATTACATTAACTTGTAGTAGATATTTTCTACTAACTGTTAGATACAAGAATCTTCAAAAATAAGTTACACTTACTCTTGCAAAGTGGTTGCAAATCCATTGTAACAAATAACCTAAATTTAGATCTTGTAGTAATGATAATTCATTTCATTTGATTTATAAATTGTATTACGATTTATTTATTATATTTTACTCTTCTTTTTTTTTTTTTTTTTTTAATTATAATGTATTAAATAATCCAAATCTTGTTTATCAAACATTTCCAATTTAAACAACCAAATACATAAGGTCAAATAATTTAAATCGTGAGATGGAAAATCAAGGAGGGCACTACATCCTCCTCCCCTAGGGTTCAACTTACTACTGGAAGCTGCGAAACAGAATAAAACATACTCATTGAATATACAACATCACCTCAAACACTAACATCACGACAAAATCAAATAATGGAAGAATTCAACAAAACAACTGTCAAAACATAAAATGTATAGTGACAGGGTTACACGGTGGAGGTACTCATCCTTGTCAAGGATGATGGCAAGGTTGGGGAAACTTTCTTTTCAACTCTATTTTTCCACATCATGCCCATTGGGTTTCATGAGGCTCGCCCAGTCCTGCCAGAGCAGGTGGAATCGAGGCTTACTACCTGCAATCCTGCATAAAAGAAAACATTGTGTACACCATATATATATCAAATCAACCTAGTGTAGAGGGAATTGTCGTGTCGTATGCCTCTCATGAATGAGTGATACGACATCATCCTTCTAACACTCTACAATTAGTGATACATCATAAACAATCATCAATAACAATTACTAATCAGATGCAACCATAGTATTAAGTCCACATGTTAAACATAACCAATTAATTACCTTCATCATCAAAATTTGAAGCCGACTACCTGAAAATCATAAACTAAGATGGAAACATAACACATTAGCACCAGTTATTCATGCTAATTCATTGCCAAGATACACATTTCTAGTTAAACTTCATCATTTACACATCATGTACTACATTCTATTCATTACTCAATGCAAAATCTCACAATATATGTGTCACAAGAACATAATTTATGACCTTTTCAGAAACAAAAACATAATTATCACTTCAAAACACACATAATTTTAGATTTAACACACATACACCGCATACACACTCAAATTCACTTCACACCAGAGACACCACAAAGCAACTCAAGGGTAACACAAGAGTCCCAAAATGCATTTCCAGTAGGAAGAATATTGGTGCATTGCGCACTACACCAAGGGTCCTATCCATTCCACCCGATTTATGCACCATTGGACCTACATCACCCAGAGACAAACTAGGGAAACCAAGTGTAGACTACACAAACAGACTGACACACCCTTATGAGTACGAGCAGCTAGGTCAACAGAATGGGCTCATAGTGCCCCAGTGTGTGAACCTCGCTCTGATACCAAGTTGTAATGCCCCGCCAGGCAACCCCAAAGGAAACTAAGATGTCTCACAATTATGACAATTTTTTTTTTAAATAACTAACATGTACTGTATATAAGAAATCCATTGAGGTTACATGACTGCATTACTCTTTTGTATCATCATCATTACATCACATGAAAATGGACAATACACTAAAACTTAAAATTACATTTCACAAGGATAACAATATTACAATGTTGCTTCACATCATGAATGGGAAGAGTACAAAAACATGAAATATTACATCAGAAATATATGATTACAAAGTTGCAAAGCCGAATCCAACTCTGATACAACTCAGGAGTCACTACAAAGGTACAATTCTGCACTTCTCGATCAACGGCTGGGGACCTAATGGGGTGCATAGCATGTTCCAACCAACCACGTGGACCCGAAGGCCCACCGCCCGTGCTAAGAGATGACAAGAAGAACCCCAACAATAACCATCAAACAGAACAAGGATACAAGACTTCACAACAAGAACCACAATAACATAAGGCAATCTCCAGCACAAGATATAACCAACACAAGATGTGCCCAACATAAGAAATAACCAATAACGCATCAACATACAAATGCCAACATCTGCTTCCAGAGGCCCAAGAATAACATAGAGGGAAATAAAGCATACTTGGTTGTTAAAGGGTGGAGTGTCATCGCAATGTAGCATGGGTTACCCTAGCGAATCTTCCTAGGCCCCGGCCCCCAACTTGGGTTACCCTGGTGACCTCCTACGAAACCCGGCCCCACATGCAATCCAATGCGGAATCGATTATCTTTCATAAAGACAAGATAATGATCTTTCCATTCCAGGCCTTCTCGACTCATCCCCAAGTTTGAACTAGCCCTTAAGTCAATGAGCAAGGCATAATTTATACAGTTAAGTGTTTTAGACTACCTAATGTATTGATTTAGTTTTCACTTATTAAACTAACTCCACATGAGTTACCCAGGCACCACTTTGTGTGCCGGCCCCCATGAAGAGCCACTCCCCTACTAACAACATATCTCAAAAACACAAAATGGAAAACCATTAGCTCAAGAAACCTAATCCAATAAAATAACTGCACCCAGTGAGGCATGCACTTTCTCACACTAGAACTTCAAAGTAATGAAAACCAAATTCAAGTGCAAGGCTCAAGCCACATAAAAAAAAAATCCAAGTGCACGATCAACCATTATCAAAGTAAAAGAATCATATCCCACCCTCTTATAGGTGAACTAACATAAACTACAAATAATTACATCAAGCCTGATATGGGTTAACCAAGGCAATCCTCCTAGGTCGCCGGACCCCCATACCAACTCTTGCAAGAAGAAGCCATAGACCCCTCTATCCTTTGGAAGACTAAATCACTAACACAGTAGTTTCCCCATGGCACCTTCATCAAGATCACAAAAAACTATCAACAACCACTTTACACGACTGACTTCTACTTTAGAACAATTTACAAAATCATCTAATCCCAAGGTCAAGCATGTAGCTCAATACAACCAAACAATTAAGCATAGTAACCAAAGAAATATTCCTTAAACAAAGTATTATTTCCACATACTTTCCACTCATAAGACTTAACCGCACAATCTTTAAGTAATCAAAACTAAGAAACGTATTTTTACTTAACGAACCCTAATTCACAAATATATGTGAAAATATATATATAATTAACTCAATTCACTCCAATTAAATGCTCACTTATAAACTAATCTTTTGCATATCAAAAACGTTCCTTTACTATTATCCAAGATATAGTATAATATGTATATTTTCAGGGAATTCAGTTTCAATACAATATCAATTACAATATGACAACATCTAAATTCAGACATATATATAATATAAGTATATTCATTTATACTCGAATGTCATTCAAAGAAAAATTCATCGTATACAGCTATAAGACATTCCCATTCAACAATATAATCATGATCTTGAAGGAGTAAAAAATTCTTGAGAAGGTAGAAAATGCATCGAATTGAATACCCATTATAATAATTTAATATAGATATTAAATACAAGAAACTACAATACACAATTATACCTATCACCATATGAAGTAGCTTAGAGTTTGCAATTTCATATTGATTCGCAGAGTCTGAGGAAAAATAAGAGATTTTGTTTAATCAATTAATGGCAACAGGGTATATTCTAGATTCTAGAAGGGGTATCTTCTTGTTGTTTTCTTTAGTCTACAATATCTCTGTTAAGAATAGACAACCTTGACTGGCTATCCATATTGATGGCAATACCCAAACTGACAGGAAAGTTAACACTATCTGGCAGGGGTTTCTTTGTATCAACGTTAACACAAAGTTGAGCATAATTTGGAACAGTTTGTTGGGGTGTGAGTTCAAAGACAGGTATTATATCCTCTCCAATATCTTAATCCACTTTTGAATCCCACTGACCTCATAATTAAATCATAAAATTGTACGCAACTTGAAAGTGATCTCTGCTCAAAGTTTGAGAGGATAATGCAAATGAAACATTGTAACATGCGAGGCACAACCATGTATATTTTAATGACTCAAGAGAAACTTTAGCTTACGAAAACAAAGCCAAATAGACTGGTAGACTTGTGGATCATACAAAATGCATACAAGGTAAAGTACACTAGGTAACATAAATCTTCCTTCAAAATCAACATTGCATGGCGGTATGACTAAAACTTCACAGCAGTCAGGTGAGATTTCTAGACAACAGATGAAATAAAGAGTGCGCTGTGATTTCCACTATGATCAAAACTCACCTACAACGAAAAAGAGATTATCCCCGCAACAATGGATTGATGAGATCTAAAATTGAAAATTACATTCTCACAGCTTGTTTTCGAAGTATTTATATATGTTCATCTCAGAGAAGACTTTGTTATGTGACCAGAAGGTGGGATGATTAAAGGAAGGTAAGTTAGTTTGAAATGAGATGTTTCAACTTAGATATGAGAAGTGTAATGTTTGAGACTGCCATCAAGGAGGGTGGTCACAGGAAATGCAATGCTTGCAGGACGTGCCCAAAAGGGACTTGTCAAATGGGTCATACACACCTTCAATATATTTTATGGGTATCAAATTTTGAAAACACCAATTGGAAGATAAGAAAGCTCCTAGTAAAAAGAAAGCATGTTAGCAATTTGGCAAGTGTGGAGCTAAATACCACAATTTCATCAATTTAAGCAATTGATACTCAATAATATGGTTGAGATAAAAAAACAATATCGACTTGGGAGAGATGGTGGTAAATATCACTTTTAAGGTACACATGGAGAGTAAGTATTACCATTTAGCTAGGTCTGTGGTTAACAACTGAAGCAAGTTCATTAAGTTTCAATATACAATATAAGTATGATCACAAGGTAAACTTCAGTCAGGTGTTGATCATAGGGTGTTGCGTTTAATGGAACTTTACAGGTTGCTACATTCAATTTTTTTTTATACAAGATTAATTTATTGCAAAACTAATTCGTTATCTCAGGAAAGGAACGCTAGCGGGGTAAGCGTAAATGAATTTTACAAGGAAGCTCTCATTATCTTAATTTACCCAAGCACTCTCTAGTGCATCCCATCACCGTAAGCTTTGCTCGGGAGAAGGGGCACATGCATCTAATTAGACTTACATGCAAAAAGAGAAATATAGCCTAAATCTTAAGATCCATAAGTCAAATTTCCCTAATATAATAGTGCTAAAAAAATAATAGAACCATTCCTACGTCTGAACCTCTATTGTTGCAGCAATTGAAGTACATTGGAATGACCATCAATAGAATACATACCTCAAACTCCACTCAAGATTAAGACGTACCACAAATTTCTGATAGCATGCCTCCCTCACTGAAATGTTGGCATCTGCACTACATGGATCAACATGTCGTTCTCCTTCTCCTTCCATAACTCCTCAATGTACTTATAAGTCCCCATTCCTCCTCTTTGCCTGCAACTCTGCATCTTTTCCAATACTAGGAGGACGTGTTTTATCCCTGCTCGAGCTTCCCATGCCTCTGCCTCGTTACAAGGGATAAGGGCTACCAAGGTTAAGAAATACACTGGTTCAGATGGGCAGTTATCTACCATGCTGGAGAAGAAGGAATTCAAACATGCAGTGTTGTATTGTAAGATCCTATTTTAATAATAAGCTTGGAACCGGATAGTAGTTGGGTAGTTCACATCATGCTGAAAACAAAAACAATGAAGAGTATTGTGTTGCCCTCGATAGAGAACCCCAGAAATCCAAAATAAACCCATCAATATCTTCTTATCTAAACCTTCAGCGTATTTTCCCCAAGTGCTTCGTATACTCTCAGATCCAGTTTTGAACTTCTTGTTGTCACCAATCGATAGCTATCTCACTTCGGTTAAAAAAAAACCCATAATACTCATTCTGATCTATCTTTTTCTTCTTTTCCAATATTTAGAACCGATGTCCTCCCATCCTGTTCGGAGAGTTCCACTAGAAGTTCTTTTTAAAGTCTTCTAAAAATAGGCTATTACCGTTAAAGAGGATCTCTACCTTTTTGCATGCCCTCACCATGTGCCTACCTATCCTCTCCACTATGCTTCCTTTATGGGAGTAACTACTAAACATGTTTCCTATTACAAGCATAGTATTGCATTTATTAGTTCCTCCAAGGAACTATAGGCACACCTCTTCCTTAACTAGTTATTAATGTTTTGAACTTCAACCAATCAAAATTGATTATTTTCCTTTATACATTATATTTAATTTTTTTCTAAAGTTAAATGCATTTTTTTTAACTTTTCTAATTTTCAGAATTATTTCTCTTGAATATTATTGGCTCAAAACTTTTGAGTGATAAGGGCGATTTTCCTGGATCCATTATCAAAGTTGTGATTATAGTGGGAGATGGAAAGGACAGGAGAAAATTAAAATTACTTTTAACTTAACTATTCTATTGACATTTGTAATCTAAATTTAACTAAGTCTAAATGCTAATAAATTCCCCTATACTAATTTCTTAAATATTCTATGTAATTTATATATTCCCATATACTAATTTCTTAAATATTCTATGCAATTTAAATTATATAGGTTAATTATTCAATTTGTTTATGCAATACAAACCTTGTTAATTCTTGATATTAATAAATTCAAGTATGCTAATTTTTTGAAGATTATTTTTTTGTTAAATAAATTTATCTATACATTCAAACTATATTTTTTAAGATTAATTTTTGGTTATATTAATTTTCATTTGCCTTTGATAAATTAAAATATATTTCTTGAAATCTATTTTTATAATATAAAATCAATTAATACTAATATCTTTTGAAATTTGATAAATTGAACTAAACTAATTTTCTTTTAAAAAAATACAATATGAAAATAATTAATTTCTAGATAGTTTTAATATAATTACTTTTATAATAATTTGATTATTTTAATAATTAAACTATATTATTTTTGCTAATACTATATTAAATGCTAAATTAGTTTGATCTATTTTATTTAAAAAATAAATTTACTAAATCTATTTACTTTGTCAATAAATAATAAATCCCTTTATAAAATAAAATTTTAACTAATATACTTTTGCATCTAGATAAATAAAATCTATGTCTAAATAATGAAAAAATTAACTAAATCTTTTTCCTTATCCATTTAATTTAAGTATCATTCTAAAGTTTATTGGTCTATTATCAAATATTTCTTAAAAAAACAACCAATTTTTTTTCCTTATTTTCTATTACAATTATAAACTTATGATTTTTTCTAGTTATTATTTTAAATTTCTTTTTTGAAATTTTAATATAAACTTCTATTTAAATTCTTAATTTGTGATTTTCAAAAGGTTTTTTTTAGCATGATAAGGCTTTTATCTAAATTCTTAATTTATTATTTTAAAGGGAAATTTAATTAACATACAAAATGATAAATATTTGGTTTTATCTATAAATTAAATATGGTTCTCAATCATTTTAAATAAAAATTTCTACTTTTCAAATAATTTTTCTCATAACATGAATACAAAAAATTACACAAATCTTAGGCTCCATGGAAAATGTGGCCAGTTAATTGAAACCATTTAGTTAAATTCTCAACAGTTTGGCAGTTATTTATTTTTAACGGTTTTGGTTATGTCAACTACATTTTGCTCTCAAATTTATTGTTACTTCATTGTAACCTTTTTACTTATTTTGACATCAATTCCTTTTTTTTGTATAGAAGCTTTTTTTAACTCTTGAGTTCTTTAAAATTAAATTGATTTTTTGTTGTCATTTCCATTCTTTTTGTTTCAAAGGTGGAATAATGGATGAGAATCATGGCTTTTATTTTCATTGTTTAAATTTGGTGGTTAATAATTAAAATAGTTTTTTTCTTAAATTCTCTTTACATTTCATTTTTTGTGTTTTCCCATTATTTTTGTTGGAGCATTTAGATGGATAGTTTCTAGTAGAAATCAATTTTTTAATTTCACTGCACTTGAAAGTAGATAGTGGCTTATCATCAATTGACTAGTAGGATGGATGAATCATGCCTTTTTCCTTTTTATCCTTTTCCACCCATGTATGATATTAGAAAGATGGTAGGAAAAAAAATGTCTATGTTTCTTTTAAATAAATTTTTAAAAATATTAATTTTTTTCTTCATACATTGGCTAGGCCCAATGAGTTAGGATTGGTGGTTTTTTTGCTCTCTGACTTCATAGTATAAATTTGCATGAATAGAAAGGAAGATTAGAAGTAGGTTTGAAAATTGTTTGCTTCCTCCCAAAAATTTGCATGAATATAAATGAAGATTAGAAGTAGGTTTGAAAATTGTCTGTTTCCTCCCAATTCAGCATGTCTATACTTTTGTGAATCTAACTATAGATGGTGTGGTAAACAAATGGATATGTTTTTATGAAGGGAATACTTTTTGGGAAGTGAGGAGTGATTGCTATAATTAGGGATTCAAGGGAAATTTTTCTATATGAATATTGGCAAGAAGGGGGTGGGGTGTCTTCTTTCCTTTGTTTTGGCATGCTAGAAACTAACATCTCTAGATACTAGAGACAAGGAATATATCAATTTCAATCCAATTTGCATGAATTTTGTTGGAGCTTGAAGACATGGTTTGCATCATCAAGATTTTTGAGTTGGGAAAGGTAGTTCAGACAGGAGAAAGCCAATCAAGTTATATTTGATTAAGTTTGGTTTTTGTTGATATAAGAAAAATAAATAATAAGAGTCTAAAAATATTGAGCTAGCCTGATTCTACCCTCATTCATCTACCCCTTAGATAAACTAATTTATAGTCTCATTGCATGATTTGGCTCTAATATATGCCAAATATTTCAAATATTTCTTGTGGTTGGGATGACCAAAGGGGCATAAAGTCTTGTTTTAATGGTTTTCCAATTCAATATTTCATTACCTATTCTTTGGCATCAAGGCCACCATAGACTTGCTAAGAGTACATTGCATGTTCTGGCATGAACTTGAAGTTCCAATGACCTCCAATAAGATTCTCATGTGCCTCTTGAAGTACATTCCCAATCTCTTACCGCACCACACACTTTAATACCTGGTTGGGCCCCAACTTGAACAACAATCCATTGATCAGTGGAAAGCCTTGGTTTCCCATGCTAACCTTTAGTGGTTTCTTGCTTGTAATTCAGGTATATTAAATGAGGTTCGATTAATACTTGACAGAAAATAGTGATCAACATTAATTAGAAAGATGCAACAATAAATATTGATAGAGGGAATCCATTCATATTTTTGCTCATCAGTTTCTAAACTTATTGAGTTTTGCAGACATTAGGCATCTATAAGAGGACTTAGGACTATATGCTTTCATTTTCATTTGTGTAGAAAATTGTAACATTTAAGCAGGGTGGTTATACATGACTCTATGTACAATGAAAGTTCTAAAGATCGTTGTTTTTTTAAAGAGGATTTTTTATCATATATGTTGAATGGTTAAGGAAATATTTGAACTCATAAATATTTAAATAATGCTGACAACATGTAAATTGTGCTTTCTTCATGGCCTAAAAGCACAACCAAAGCATCTTAGAATTTTGAAGTGACCAAAATTCTTTTGTTATAAGGGTCATTTTCTAATGAAAGACAAAGTTGACTCTATCAATGATCAAATTCCTAAATTTAGGTGACAATCTTGACCAATTGTTCATAAAAGACAACAAACTCAACAAATACAAACAAAACTATTCTAAAACTTTCTAGCAGGAACTTCGCTTGCTCTGCAGCTCTTGTTTTCATTACATTAACTTGTAGTAGATATTTTCTACTAACTGTTAGATACAAGAATCTTCAAAAATAAGTTACACTTACTCTTGCAAAGTGGTTGCAAATCCATTGTAACAAATAACCTAAATTTAGATCTTGTAGTAATGATAATTCATTTCATTTGATTTATAAATTGTATTACGATTTATTTATTATATTTTACTCTTCTTTTTTTTTTTTTTTTTTTAATTATAATGTATTAAATAATCCAAATCTTGTTTATCAAACATTTCCAATTTAAACAACCAAATACATAAGGTCAAATAATTTAAATCGTGAGATGGAAAATCAAGGAGGGCACTACAAGTTCAAATAGTAGCCTAATTATATACATGATTAGCCTTAAATCACATGTTACTATCTTCTCTTTTGTCCATATTATTGACCCATGGTTGACTAGTGGTATTATGATCTTTCCCATACTTAAAATTTATCTCTTTACTTAGTCATAATAATGTTTTCAAGCCAAAGATAGTCCTTGATAGGTAATAAATAGGTTTATAATATGAGAATTTATAAGATAGTCTTCAATGTTTCATGATAAGGTTTGGGTCTACCAAGTCCATGTTACTATCTTCTCTTTTGTCCATATTATTGACCCATGGTTGACTAGTGGTATTATGATCTTTCCCATACTTAAAATTTATCTCTTTACTTAGTCATAATAATGTTTTCAAGCCAAAGATAGTCCTTGATAGGTACTGAATAGGTTTATAATATGAGAGTTTATAAGATAGTCTTCTCAATGTTTCATGATAAGGTTTGGGTCTACCAAGTCCACTCCTTATAATTTGGAAGCCCTATTCATGAATAAAAATCCTATTATGAGATGATTTTACTTGTAGGGTAGATCATTGTGACTATTCTTAATGACATGTAGTGTTCTTTGGATGGTGAGATCACAATCCTATACCTACTTAATACATGGTTCATATGATGGGGGAAACAATGACATCAAAATAGTATGATCCTTAGGTGATAGCCTTTAATCTAATGATGTGATTGTATCTTAAGATGTTATACTAAGACTAATTGTATTGACTATCCCTAGATTTAAATGAACACCCTAGAGATGAGCCTTCTCAGGTGACAACATTGACATTGGCTTTCATTTTTAGGACCTTCCTATGACAATGAAATAAATATATAACTATTCATAATATCCCTACCCTTATGATAACATTAGTGAAACAAGACTATCCAAAGTGTTTGATATGACTTCCAACCACCTTCATCAATGCTTTTTATTACATGTTTATAATAGAATCTAAATGAATATGATTGTGGTAGTCATGATACGGTTTGTACAATTTTATAATTATCTTCATAGAAATACATAATTCTGTGAAGTTTTCTCTTCCCATGAAAGACATTTGAGATTAAGGGTATTCTTGTGCATGATGATTGATGTGCTAGTTCCAAGCTAGATTAAATTTCTTTGAGGGAATCCTTCATAAAAAATTGATGAGATACCGATAAGAAATCAAGTTTTGGGTCATTTTTTATGTTGTTGCATCCTTCCTTGGATGGGTATGAAACATATTTTACCAAGAATAAGCTTTTGTGACCATAAGGAGGTAAAAAAATGACAAATTTGTATGCATAGACAACCATCAAAACATACAAATGCCAAAATCATGCATGAAATAGAGACCTGCGCATCAAAAATCCATAATCATTACAACCCTACAAACTAAAATAATGGAATATATTAGAATATGTGATTTTATGCACAAAAACAATAATAACCTTCATGGATTTTACCTTACTATAACCCTAGCTAGCATAATCATGAAAATTTCAAGAGGATCAACCCATTTTACACTCTCCCTCATCTTATTCACCTATATCTACAAATTCCTAATCATTAATGATAATAGCTAATCATTAATACAACTTGACCATATCTCTTAGGCCCAAAACCAAAAGAATCTCCATTATAAATGAGTAACAAATAAGTAAAATACATCTATAATCTCTCCTTAAATTCCCTCATAATGCAAAAAAAGTATTTCATTCAAAAGTTGAGCCTCTCACATGGAAACGTAAGAACATCTATGAGTTGTAAGGAGTTACACTTGTTGAGAAATAGCCTCAATCAACTTCCCAAATCAAAATTTATGTCCTTCAAAATTTGGGCCTCCCACATTGGAAATGTAAGAACATCTATGAGTTGAAAGATGGAGTTACACTTGTTGAAAAACGTATGAAACATTATAAGGTATCTTTGAATGCAAATAATGGATCCAAAATGGATCACGTAAGTTGATGGGTGGATTATGATGAGCTTATGGTAGGTGGAAGGAATATGTTATTTAGCTTGTGGATTCATCTTGGGATTTGAGAATTATATTTTTACTAGGGATCTGGGTGCCACAATTTGGGTGGTTTTATCTTATGGTTTCCTAATTACTATGTAATGGTTTCATGTATTTCTTCTCTTATTTATTGGGTGTTTTAGATGGATATTTTGATATTGATTTTTGTAATTGTTATGCTACCAAAATTACTCCAAATATCTTCTTGGTGATACTCATGCAAAGGCTTAGACTCCATGAGTGTATTGTAACCTTTGATTACTAAAGAATACATTAAGTTGCTTTCAAGTGTTGTGTTTTTCTATCAAAAGGGTTTCCTAATGTAAATCACTATTTTATGGTATATTATTTTTAGTGTTTTTTCCTTGTAACTATAAAGATTTAACTTATTTGCATACACCTCCTCTAATAGATTATTAATGTAGGAAGTGGATTCCACACTTTTTCTTCCTTTCATTAGCCACAAGTGAATAAGTGGTGAAATGAATGTGAAGAACAAATAAGTCAAGTTAACTCAACTTGGAGATTAAGTGAGCTCAACTGCATTAACCCTCCGGGCTGCTAGTTGGACTCGGTGTTATGTTTTTTTGATGCTCGATACTACATGATATCGCTATTGCTTGATACATGGTTAGTTAGATGCTGATGATGTTGTTATTTCATTTTGACATGATTACTTTATATGACATTATGGTTGGATTATACTTGATTTTCCTGAATATGATATGATGCGTGATTTAATTTAATATGTTATGAGACGATTGTTAGTTAGAAATGTAATTCATTGATTATGTTATAATTGTTAGAATAGGTGTGACGAAGGACAATATAGCATCACTCGTTCGCAAGTGCCCCGTTATGTTGTGATTCCTTCTCACAATGCAAGATTTTGATTTAATGCTTTGATATATATGTATATATGCACATGTACACAACTTCGTTTGTATGCAGGACTGCAGGTACAAGTCTCGATTCCACCTGCTTCGGCAGGACAGGGCGAGCACCAAATAACCCAACGGATAAATGTTGATATAGAGGTGACGATGAAGTCCTCCCGTTCCATGATGTCAGGTCGTCTCATTTGTTTGGTATAGTTATTTTTGTGTAATCGTCGTCATTGTATGTCATGTTATGTGTTTTGTCTTATTTTTATTTATGTGGGCATTTATAGTTTTGTTTTAGCTTAATGATTGAAATAAATTATTTATTTTAATGTTGAATTATATGGTATTTAAATATTTAAATAATTTAATTATTTTTGAAAATCATACATTGCAATTAAATAATAATTAAATATTAAATATGGCTTAATTATTTTAATCAAGTAAATTGGTGGTGGATAATTATGAGAATAATTTATTTAAAATAAATATGTAATGTGAGGTGCAAGAAAAGTTGCAAAACAGGAATTAAAGCAATAAAACAAATAAAAGAATAAAAAGACAGTGTGAGCCAATAGGAATTGAGAGTTGGGAAAAAGCTAGTTTTAAAGAATTGATTTTTCTTTTAATCTGGGATTTTTGGAGAGTGTTGAAGAATGGGCAATATATTTTATTTAATTATGAATTTTTGAGAAGTTCACACACACACACAGAAGATCAGAAAGTTGAAGTTGCCCAAGTCATTGTTGAGTTCGTTCTGGACTAAGGATTGGGATCGGATTCGAGGGCATCAGAGTCAAGCAGGCATCTTCAAATTTGCATTGGACTCCAGGTTCCTCTCGTAATCTTCTTCTCGTACCCTTTCTTTTATCTGTTTGCTTCATAAAAGAAAAATAAACTTTATTAAAAATGGTTTTTGTGGATATAGAAAACTTCTGTTGAACTGAAAACTAGGGCAAATTATTAGACTAGAAAACAAAGAAAATCATAGTGAATATACTGTCCAATTTTTGTCAAAACAAGAACCCCGATCTTCTGAAACATACAATCTATCAAAATAGATTTTAGAAAAAGATGATTTAGTTATTGAAGAAAATAAAATTTGGGGTTTTCTCAATATTTTAAAAATTATGATGGATTTATTGATTTTCTCTGTGATTTTACTCTATGTTTTTTTCTAATGCAAGAGAGTATATATACATATAATATATATATATATATTTATATGTATAAATATTACATATCCGTATGTATCTTTCTTATAATTACGCCGCAATAACTGCATCGCCCCAAAATTACCCTTAAATCTCGAAATCAAATTATCAGGTGTTATCTTTTATTAGTTTTAATGAAATCAAAAAATTAATTTATAATTTACATTTTCGGTTTCTGGTTAAGCCGAATTTTTTACCGTGAAATATTTAGTTTCTAGCTCGTGGATTTTTTGGGAACCCGTGGTAAAATTCTGCCGCCCGGTCAAGATGGCCGCCTTTTTTAAAAAATAAAAATACATAAATTTCTCAGATGTCAAATTTTTAATTGTTGTTGTTTTATTGTGTTGTTGAATGGGTTGGGGACTACCGGGTCAGACTGCCCCTCGGCTCCTTATAGCCATCAGCAGTTGCAAACTTTATATCAATAGGTAATGTTGAGTTCTGTATGGGTTTGTGTACGTACCACACAAAGGGGAATGAACATTGTTTTGATTTTTTTTTATACATATGTTTTATTTAAGTTTATTTATTATTAATTTTAAATATATATATATATATATGTATATATATATATGTATATGTATATATATATAAATATATATATATATTTATGTTTTATTTGAATTTTAGTTTTTTAAAAAATAATTATAATGATTTGTGTAAATAAATTACAATCTGTTATGTAATGTTATTTTGTTTAAAAATGGATTATATTTATATAAATTTAATGTTAATTTATTATATTGTACGAATGTAATTCTAGATTGGGTTTAAATGTTAAATCTTGGTTCTATTTAGATAAAAAAAATTTAATATTCTAATTGGGCAATGTTTAATTATTATTTTGATTAAGTAAATATTCAGACAAGAATTAGCTTTTAGTTGTAATTGTGGATTTTATTGAAATGATCATTTTAGTTACATAATTGGGATTGGAATCGAACTTAAATGTGCAATTTTGCAAAATGTGATGTGAGTTTTCCTTGTATGTTATGTTTTGCTTTATTGTTTTTTTTGTTGTCGATGTGGGAACCCTATCGTATTTTAATCTTGTTCCAGAGGCTTGTGATTTAAAGTGTTATTTACCTTTGTTTATGCTTTGAGCGTTATTGGTGTTATGTTAGGAAGGGTTGGATGGGTTTGCAAGTCTTTTGATTATGTGCAGTTGCGAGATGGTTAATACCTCGTATATCTGATTTTGGTTTTATGATTTATATGTGTTGGTTCAACCCTTGCCTACTTGAGATATGTTAGGGGTCATAGGAGGGAGAGTGGCTCTTCGTGGGCGCCGGCGCCTCAGGATGAGGAAGGGCCAGGATAACCCACGAAAGAGTAGTAAACAAGTGATAACCTAAACAATAGATTTAGGGGTTGGGTAGTTTAAAAACACAAGATAATAAAACATTGGATTCCTCGGCTATGCATTAGGGCTACCCTAGACTAGTGATAGACTGAGAAGGCCGTGGTCGGCAAAGTCATAGTCTCGTCTTCATGAGAGATTATTGGCTCCGCATTAGCTACCCTATGGTGCCGGCGCCTCAGTTAGGAGGAAGGGCCAGGAGATCCATAGATGGGTGACGGCGCCTCAATTGGAGGAAGGGCCAGGAGAATCCCATGAGAGCTATGCGATGACACTCTCCACTTGACACCCTTATTGCTTTGTGTTGTTGCCTCTGGATGTTATCTCTTTGTGATTTTCTTTGAATTCTTGTGAATTTGATTCATGATTGTTAAGTGATAGTACTTCATGTTATCGTGATGAGTTCTTGGTTTTACTTGTTATGTGATTTGAGTACGTCGATGGTTGTGCATTGCATACTTGAGTTGTACTTGTTTGTATCATTGTTGTTGAGTCGGTTGACATTCATGGTCGGGTTCACTTCCTCGTCACCTCTGAGCACGGGGGGTGAGTTACTTGTAATTCACATGGTTGGGTGGAACGTGCTCCGCACCCGTTGGGTTCCCCATCAACATCTTGTCTTTTCAGCTTTCCGCAGTGGAGTTGTACCAGTGATCAGTTGTACTTCATGTTCATTATTCTTGTATCAATCCCCATGTTGGGAAATTCAATGTAATTCATGTATCAAAGAAAATTGTAATGTAATATTATACCAAAGATGTAATAGTTAGGTTCTTTTGTAACTCTATTAAGAGATTTATCATGGATGTAATTATGCGATGATTATTATGCTCGCATCATGATTATCGGATGTATCATTGTATATGGTTATCATAAATTATATGGTTATGTTATATTCTTTATCTTTATTCTATTTTGTGGTTGCGATGTAACCTCGTGTGCCCCAGAGAGCCAAGTGTATTAATGCTATGTGTTATGCTATGTGGTTATGGTTTAATGTTAATATGTTTACTTTGTTATTTTAAAAAAAAATTATTTGCATTATGTGTTCTCAGTTTGGTAACGACGGCGTTACATCAACTTGATGTGAAGTGCTCATTATTGCTAAATATACCTAAGTAAATAAAACTAATTAACTAAAAAACTTAATATATAAGGTGTACAAATAAATGAGTACACCAAAAGTTTTCCTTTTAGTTTTCTCTTAAAATTTTATCATATATTTATTTTACATGTATATTTGATTGGGTTCTTTATATTTGAAAAATAAATAGAAAATCTTAGTTGTGTGTTTCTTTATTTAAGTGTATATTAATATAGATCAAATTAAAATTTGCATATTATAAAGTGAAGAGTCCTGACCAAAAAATAACTTACATAGGATTTGGGACTAACAATGCAATGAAGGGAACACAATAGGAAATTAGAGTAGAAAATTAAACTTTGAAAAGTTTAAAACAAGAACTTGTAGACTTGGGAGAAAAACTATGTGAAATTAAATTGCTTATAATAATGTAAGGACCTCATAGATGATTCTCAAATTTTTCATAAATAATTTTTTTCTTCTTCTAAAAAGAAAATTTTATCTTTAGAATAAACATCCACTTGAATAGGATGGAAATTATCCAAATAGGATAGGCTAAGGAACAACCACTTGATTAAATAATAAATTTTATAATTAATTAAAAGAAAGGGTATTTGCTTGTAACTTATTTAATACTTGATAGTAATGATTGAATACTAAAAAATTATACATCCAATACAAACTATTTTATCCATAGACTCACTTATCCTTATGGAAAAATCAATATAGACTATTCCTCCATCCAATATGGGATGACTAGAACGACCATACAAGCCGATAAAAATAAGAATAAAGATAAATATACTCTAGATAGACTTTGACTCATAAAGAACAATCACAATATGGCCAATATATTGTATTGAGGTTTTGTAAGTTCTAAAAGATTGTGTAACCTTCCTTAAGTTTTAGGAAACCATCTAAGTACAAGACCACTAAGGTTTTCTAAAAATTCCAAAGGATCTTGTACCCTTCCTCAAGTTTTATGCAAACAACCAAATACAAGTCCAATCCACTCTAGGGATTCTTCTGAGTATCAATGACTATCATATTTTATTTTTATACCAATTAGACTCATAGTTTTAACTTTAGGAAATAAGTTAAAAACCTTCACAGTCCTCTATATCTTATTACTGGAAACATTTTTCATTTCCCAAACTACCTACATACCTTGTATACATGGTATCAAGATACTAGATGACTAGGTGTGTGAAATATGTACTTTTATTCAAAATTATGTGTGTAATTGTATGAGAGGCTACACAACCCTTTTTAGGGTCCTATTTTCCCAAATATTTTTTTTGTCAGCTACCACCCACTCACATGCAATGAAAATGAAAATCTAAAGAAGCATCTACTTGAAAATACCTAAAGGGGTGTTTGACATGGAGTTTATGTTAAGAATATTTTCTTGTTTACCTATAACACATATTTAGTTTCTTATTAAAAAAGATTATGTTTTTTTATGTATTGGGTGTAATATCCAATACTTGAGGAGTTTAACTCAATATATCTAAAACCAACCAATTCTATAATCATTTTCTATCATTTCCCAACCAACATAAAAATTAGATTGTGTATATAATCAACAAATTGACTATTCCATTAAAATAATTATATTGTGACTATGATAAATAAGAAACTTACAATTGCTTGAGTGTGATCTGCAAAATCCATACTCATTAATAATCCACATCATTTTTGGATCAATAACTCTTTCATAACCTATTCTCTAAACTTATATTTCATATTCAATAATACAATTTACATTAATCATTTAACAACTAACTATTGTAACTTAACATTTTAATATATAGAGTATTTAAATCAATACCTTATTAAGTATTTAACAAGTAGATTATACACCATTTTTTTATCACCAAATTCTTGATTCTAGGTGAGGTGATAATACCTTCTCAAAGTAGATTTAAATCAATTGAATTCTAAACAAAAGGATTAGTTTCCATTTTTTTATCACAAAGATCCTACATGGGAGTTGAGAGCATACAATAGTTACATAATCATATTTAGAATTCCAACTAGTAAGCTCATCTATAAACACTATAGTATAGAGAAATGTAAACCTTTACATTTTCATACTATGTTTGACTCCCCTTAATTAATTGGACTTAATTAAGCCTTTAATTGGCCCAATTATGCATTCACAAGCCTAATTAATTTTATTTTTTGAAAGGGAAACCCCCATTTAATTAATGCCTACATTGATCTAAACATCTTACAAATTGAGTGTCTTAGGTTTAGGTCCTAGGACCCATTCGCCCAAGGGAAAATGGGCCCCCCTTAAGTCTCTGAACCCAATTTACAATATGTTTTTGGAAAAAATTTAATGATCTAAATACAAATTAAGGAAATACCTATAAATATAGTTATTTTATCAATTCAACATTAATAATCAAGAGGAAACTTTCACAAGAGAAAAGATGATTGTCAAGAGCATTGAAAAGAAAATTTATCAGTCATCTACAACAACATTCAAGATCCTATCATGATGTCAATATTTATGTGTGTTGATGCATGTTTTTGGAGCTAACATTGTGATGTAGGTTTCAAGTTTCAAGCAAGTATTCAAGCATCAAGATCTATCAAGCAATCAGCCATTTCATGCAAGATACAATCCTTAGAGTGTTGTGTTAGACTTTATTCCTCTAAGGGAAACCATTGAGGGATTTGTGAGTTGTGACATAGCATTGTTCATTCATCAAATTCTATCCATTTTATCATTATTTCATTATCACAGTTTAATTACCATACTAGGGTTTGACCAAGGCAAACCCTTATCCACCAAAAAAAAACATTTTTCTCCTCTCTAAGTTATATGTGTAGATTTGTAGGTGAAGAAGGATTGAAAGTTGATCAAAAGTGCAATTTTGCAAAGTTTTCAAAGTTGTCAAGACATAGAAACTCAAATCTTGAATTTATTTTTGACTTTTCGGTAGTGAAACCTAGGGAAAATAAAATCTTAGATCCATCTCCAAAAGATCCCTGAAGTTGAAGGAAAAAGGAAACTTTGCAACACTTTTGGTGATTGGTACACATAATTTTATCCTTCTCAGATCTTCTTGGAATTTGTTTATGTTAGTATTAAACATTGAGCTCATTAAGCATTTTTAGTTTATCTCCCCAAAGTGCATTTTAGTCATATTTTACCATTTTCTAACATAAGGTAAACATTAGACCTCCCAATAGGGTTGACTCACCTAAGGGTTGAAATTCAATCCTACCTATGGGGATCTCATTTCCTAATGAAATAAGGAAAGTGTAAGTGTTCTAGATCATCATTTCACATTGGTCACCTCACTTACCCTTTTTTATGTTTCAAACACCAAACATAAAATCAAATGTTCTTCTCAAGGGTTTTAATCAAAATTAATAGCAATAAATTTTAATATCAATAGACTCTTGTTGGTGTAAAGATTTGTACCTTGTCCTAGGTCATAATTACACCTTAGTTAAGTTTACTTAGGGACCACATAGGAGGTTGTTGGAGAATTTCCACTTTTGGTGGACTTGACATCTCATCACCTCATCATTTCCACCTTTTGTGGACACATCATGTGATTATCTCTCCATCTTTGGTGGAGTGATAAGTCTTACTAGTTGTCTCATGTCATAAGATTCTGACACTTGTCATAATCTTATGCCCTTCTATGTTCTCACCTTGGCTATTTAACCAAGGGGTCTCTATCATTGTAATCAATCATAATTAGCATATCATATTAATGACATTGAATACAGTTTATTCTTGTCATAATCTTTCTCTCTCTTCTCGTGCTTTCTATTTGGTCCATAGATCTTGGGTGGCTGCCATAGCCAATTCTAACATGGTATCAGAGCGTGTTTGGAGCCATTGGAGAGTCTTATTCTAAAGAGAGATTCCAGATCTGAGGAGGTTCCGTTTGTGGCTCTTTGTTGCAGGTTCAAATTCGAGCTTGCTGGTACAAATCTGAGCTCACCATTGTGTCCGGAAAGTTTGAGATAGTCGATTTTTCCTTTTGTTTCATCCAAATCGGACATACGAGGCCAAATCTATGAAGGTTTGAAACTGAAGTGTGGTTGCCAGATCCAAAAGGTAGCTACATTTTTTGAGCATTTTGGGTCAACCGACCTCGCTTATCGCTATTCAAAAAGGGTCAACAAAACCCTAAGATCGAACCAGCCAATTGGGTCCGGATCTGCATCAGCTTGTCCCAAGGGAGGCAGGTTCTGTCTTCCTGAGAGCCGCACGGCCCCCAGGTCACACGTCGGTACGATTTTAAAAAATATATATATAATTTAGTTTTTAAATATTTTCTGGAAAAATTTAAAAAAAATAAAATAAAATCATATTGTAACCGATTATTTTTCTGAAAATATTTTATTGAAAAATATAAAAAATCAAATTAAAAAAAGCGAAGTTTTTTTCTGCGGGAGTATGCAGGGTATAGGTACAGTGTTCCCACCCGCAGTACCTGCGGAACATTTGCCACCGCCACGTGGTTGGCCTCTGCTGAGCTGCTGCGGCCCCGCTGCCCACTCATCTACCTGAGGCTGGCAGTCAGAAAATTCCGGGACGATGCGTTTCAAAATTCCGGCCGGCATTAACACTTCCGGCACAGGAAACTCCAAAACCGGTGGTCAAAGTCAGCATTCGGAGAAAATAGAATATTCCGACAAAGTCAGAAAGATTTCTGGCGAGTGAAGAATATTCCGGCACACCCCCAGAATATTCCATTTTTCTGGCAACGGACTGCCTTTTGCGTGCATGGCGGGAAACCGTCAGTTCTAATCGCCTGTTTTGATGATGTCAGCATTACGTCAGCGATGACATCAGCACTCCATTGAAAAATTTTGCCCTCACCATTTGAGTTTTAGTTTTTGCAGTCAATCTTTGAAGCTCAATATCTCAGTCATTTTAAGTCCTTTTTTCAAGCAATTTTTTTTGATTTGGGCTAGAATTTCATGCTCTACGCACTGGTGCAATAATTTTTTGGTTTTAGTGCCTGGTTTTTCCAGAATTTTCAGATTCTCACAGGTGTTGCTGCTTCGTCCTCATTTTGAGAACTTCAGGAGCTCATAACTTGCTCCTACGGTAACATTTTTGAGTGAAATTTTTTTTGAAAGTGCATGATTTTTTGTGTACTTCTCAGTGGTAGGATCAGATTGATCTCATTTTGTACCAAAAACTATACTTGATACTGTGGCCTATTTTTGCATTTGTAAGCACTAAGATCAAGTCTAGCTTGCTGTTCTTGGCATCTAGCAACTGTAAACGCACTAAATATAAAGTGCCAAATCAGATATTGCTTGGGAGGGTTTCTTGATTGAGTGATTTGGGGGGGGTCTCTTGGTGCATTGCTTTGATCTGTTTGCTTTGCTCTTTCATTCTCATGGATCATTCTAAGGTTCCTTTGCTCACATCATATAATTATTCAACATGGCATCAAAATGCATGGAATATACTAATGACAGAAGGTCACTCTCTATATGTTGAAAATAAGGTACCTGAACCTTCTGATGATGAGAAAAAGTTAAAATGGATGATCAAACATGCCAAAGCTCTTGGGTGTCTTCGTAGACTAGTTTCTCAAGATTTGTTGTTTCAGATTGAATCATGTACAAATTCTCATGAAGCTTGGGAAAAATTGAAAACATTGTATGGTACTAAAGATGAAGTAAGAGGTTATCAAATTGATAATGATTTGATGAATCTTGATCCTAAGAACTTTGACAACATCCAAGACTACATCACTAAGGTCAATGATCTAAAAGAGCAATGTAAAGTATGTGGAATTGATAAGAAGGACATCCAGTTGGTGTACAATACAATGAACAAACTTGGTCCTGATTATGCTTCTTTTGTTTCTAGCTTTCATACTCATAGATTGACTATGGGGTCTGCATACACTACACCTTCATTTACAGCATTTTATGAGATGTTGATACATGAGCAACAAAAGCTTATCTCAATGGGTCTCATCAAGAGTTCTAAATCTCAGGCATTGTTGGTTAATCAAGTGAAAGAATCAGAATCAGATAAGAAATAAAAGAAAGAAAAGAATAATCAACATTCAGATCAAGTAAAGGATAATCCACATTCAGATCAATCAAAGAAAAAATCTTCTTCAAAAGGAGAAACATCTAAGAATCAGAGGCCTTTTTGTGCATATTGCAAGAAGGATGGACATGAAGAACACTATTGTTATAAGGACATAGATGAGTTGAAAAATCTTCTCAAAAAGAATCACATTGATTTTCCTTCTAGAATGTCTGAATCTTCTTCTCCTTCTACTTCAAAACAGTCTAAAAAGGACAAAGGTCAAACATATATATCAAGATATAAAGGACAAGCTCTTTGTGCTCATTCAAGTCCAGGATAAGGGAGATGGCTTCTAGATTCAGGAGCATCACATCATATGGCATCTTCACAAACTATCTTCTCTTCATTTCAACCTTGTTCTATGTGTCCTATCTTGATGGGAAACAATACATACATGAGTGTAACAAGGAAGGGATCTATTAGCATTGGGGAGAACACTTTCGTGATGTCTTGTGTGTTCTCTATTTGATCTAACAATCTACTTTCCATATATCGACATACATGGTGGAGATGGAAGAACTGTGGAGTTCACTCCTGATTCTGTTATCATTCGTGACTTGGAGACTAGAGATGTCATTGCTACTAGGGTGGTTGATCATTCATCTCAGTTGTATTCCTTTGCACAGTTTGCTTCTGATGATGACGATGTTCCTTCGACTGTTGATCACAACTATGATTCTGAGGAGACATTTGGCTTTTTGAACTTGGGCATACTCACATCAAATCCAGTTCTTGAGCCTTGCATTTCATCTCCTCCACCTACTGTTGTAAAATTTTGATGATACTCTTCATAATCAACAGCTTTGACCTCTAGTGATCTCGGGGCCATGATCCCTCGAATTGTCTTCCAGATATGGCTACTTTGGATGGCTTCCTAATAGGTATTTCAGACTTGTTTGTGGAGTCTCATCTTTCTGATTTGGAGGACACCATTGATGACATTCATCTTCTCTTTGATGAAAATGCACCTTCTTCAGTTGTTGTGAGGGAACACCTTGACCCTCTTGTTCATTCTCTACATGATCATTCTTCACAGTTTGGCGTGAGTGTGGATACTTTTGGACAGCATTTGGAGGAGACTTCTTTGTCTTTAGAGGGGATACCATTGTCTTTGGATAGTGCTCTACATCATTCTCTACTAGATGTTGGATTGTACTCTTCAGCAGTGTGGCCTAGAACACCTGATTGGAGTGGTTCAACTTTCTGCATCGACATGGAGACACTTGAGCATGCTTCAGAGACAACATCATCGCACATCATCCATCTTCATGATATCCTGCATACATCTTTGGTTTTGTTTCTTCCTAAAGGGAGGAACATTGTTCTCAAATGGTGATTGGATCATTCAGCATTCAATGTCGAGCTACTACCATCATTGCGGTGAGACTCAACATTGAGGGGGGCCTTGCTTCTCTCTCTACTTCATGGGGAGTCTTTTCACTCACATGGGGTTTTTACCTTCTCATTCTTCATTGAAAGAATTTCTATTTTGTATTTCATCTCTCTTTTGAGGGGGAGTTTTGTCCCATGAGGTTTTCTCCCTTTCCTCGCTTGTGAGAGATTGCATTATTTGTACATGGGTACCTAACATGGCCTAGTAGCCAAGACCCATCTTGCATTGTTTTCTTTTGTGTACATTCTCCCTAAGTTGCACTTAAGGGGGGGTGTTGGTGTAATTAAATATTGTGTACCTTGTCCTAGGTCATAATTACACCTTAGTTAAGTTTACTTAGGGACCACATAGGAGGTTGTTGGAGAATCTCCACTTTTGGTGGACTTGACATCTCATCACCTCATCACTTCCACCTTTTGTGGACACATCATGTGATTATCTCTCCATCTTTGGTGGACTGATAAGTCTTACTAGTTGTCTCATGTCATAAGATTCTGACACTTGTCATAATCTTATGCCTTCCTATGTTCTCACCTTGGCTATTTAACCAAGGGGTCTCTCATTTGTAATCAATCATAATCAACATATCATATTAATGACATTGAATACAGTTTATTCTTGTCATAATCTTTCTCTCTCTTCTTGTGCTTTCTATTTGGTCCATAGATCTTGGGTGGCTGCCATAATAATTTAACAATACTATCCAAACTAAAGATTTACAATCCAAATATATAATTATTAACAATAACTATTTGAGTTCATTGAATAATAGTTTCCAACTTAGGCAAGTTATTGATAACCACTATACCTTGCAATTATCAAAATTTAGATTACTATCATTTATACTCAAAAAGTTAGTATCAACTATTCACTAATCTATAACTTGCAAACACTCATCTACCTATTGATTGTTATATCACATAGCAAGTAATGCTACAAGATAACCAAACAATACTATCAAATTATAACCTAAATTGTCAAAAAGATAATACCATATCTTAAACAATAACTAAGATTATTCCAAGTGATAGCAAATGAATATAAAATATCATTAAAACTACTTGATAAAATTATAAAATGATAACCAATACCATGATAATATTATCTATAGTATGAATTCCTAATGAAAAACACTTAAACAAAATGGTAACCATGTAGTACTAAATTCAAGCAAATTTGAAACTATAACATGTAATTTTAATCCTATAATATGATTAATAACACTATCTACAAACATAGATAACTAATCCTATTTTTGATCTCCATCAATTCTATCATTTACCAAAACCACTAATCATTTGCTCACATTGTTATATAATTGAGTTTATTGGTCTCACGTGTAAATAAAATCAACATATGATATAAACATTTATCCAGTAGTTATGGATATTTGATATAGGATATATAGTTGACAATTCTTTATTTAATATAAAATATATGAAAAATATATACAAATAGTATGGAACAAATTTCAAGTCATATAGTTTCTATGCAATAGTTGTAGTGCCCCTCAGTTTGTTTTTGTTACTGATAACTTTGTTTTGGACTGGGACATTATGATACTTTTCTTGATTTTGGATTCATTGTTATGATGATAGTTGATGATACTTTTATCACTGATGTTTTATGCTTATGCTATGACTAGTATATGGATTTAATGGATTATGCGGATTAATCTTGTTATGTGCATCATGTGATTATCTGATGATTGTTTTTACCTTGTTGTCAGCATTTGATAATTGTGCGTTGATGTATTTTGGTGAGGGGGAACAGTGCTGTATCACTCGCTCGTGAGTGCCCTATGACGTTGTGACTTTCCTCTTATGGTGTGTTTGACTGTATGACTATGTATATGCTCGAAAATTTTGGTTTGTTGCAGGTTGTAGGTACCAGACATCGACTCCACCTGAAGTGTCAGGTTTGAGTACACCTTAAACCCAATGGAAACTGTTGAATGGAGATAGCATTTGGTCCCCTATTTCAGCCATCATCCTCGAAGAGGATGGGTATCCGATTGTAATAACATGTCTGTGTGGTCAGTTCGAGTTAGTCTATCAGTATTGTTGTCGTATTGCCTCTTGTTTTACTGTGAGGTTAGGTACTATTTGGTATTCTATTCATTTGATTATTTGGTTGATTAATGCTTTGATTGATTATTATATTAAAACAAAAGGGTTATTGTAGTTAAAAAGGCATTTTGATAATTAAAAATAAATGTTTTAATATAATTGTGGTTTTGATAAATAAAATATTATTGATGCCTTTATTTGGTTTAAGTAAGTTAAAAGTATGTGTTAATAAGGAAATATTGAAATAAATATATGATTTAAAGTGTTGTGCAAACAAAATTAAAATGAAAGGATTATAATTAATAAATTAAATATTTTAAGAGTTTATTATTATGTGTAAATAAATGAAGATATGTTTATTAATAAACATATTGGGGAGTGGTGGTAAACAATAGTGGAAAATAAAACAAAATAAAATAATGAATTTAAAGAAATGTTGCATGC
The DNA here is from genome assembly GCA_007258455.2 of Sequoia sempervirens. Classification (NCBI taxonomy): domain Eukaryota; kingdom Viridiplantae; phylum Streptophyta; class Pinopsida; order Cupressales; family Cupressaceae; genus Sequoia; species Sequoia sempervirens. Next base: position 97,360 of record VDFB02359762.1, read on the forward strand.
AAGAAACAGACAGAGTGGAGTGGCTAATAAATTGGTTAATTTAGCATAAAGAAAGTGGGCTTTTACACATTTTCTGGAAAACTAATCTTTTTTTTCTCTTCTCATGAATGTTCTAGTTTTTGGAGGCTTTTCTATGGTTTTGGGAAAGGTTTTGAAGTTGGATTTCTGCAGAGGTTGTTGGGTTTCTGAAGAGTGTTGAAGCTGCAAGTTGGGAGTAGTGAGCTCAACATCAAATCTTCATTTTGACAAGCGGGAGAAACCAGGTTCCAATGTTTACTTATTCGATTGTTTTCCTAGAGTTTTATGTCATTAATCCAATCTAGGTGAAACTTGCAACCTTTGCATTCAATGTGATAAACCTGTTTCCCTTGTTGAACATTTTATCCCCTGCATTTTATGCTCGTTTTACACTTGGTATATGGTTATGGTGTCGATTGCTTCTCCCTAGCTGCTTACTCTACTTTGTAAGTATGAATTTTGGGTGCATTGCTTATCCCCTCTCGGTGGAATTTTTTTTTTTGAAGCCATTGCTTACCCTTGTCATTTTACTGGGTCAATAGCCTCCTCTGTCTCCCAATAGCTACTCCCTTAGCAGCGCACTTGGTATTTCTTCTCTGTTTGCCTATCAATTTTGGTATATTGTAATTGGACGCATAGGCTGCTTGCAGTTGGTTGTATATAACAGTATGTTAAATTCCTTGTTGTGGTTGCCACTGCTGTTACTTAACTGGTGCTCCAGAGATTTTTTTTGTGTGTTGTTATGAAGTCACAGATCATTGTAAAGTTGTTCCCTACTCTATACTTTTAATATTTCATACTCCTCTTTTTAAATTTTGATGGTAATATGGTATAGATAGTTTGCAAATGATATTTGACAATAAGAGTCTATTTTTCCTTAGTCGATGAATATTTTCTTTTATAGTGAAGATTTGGTTTGATATTGATGGCTATTAGTGTTAAATGAGTTCACCATTAATTGGGAGTTGTTGATTTGCAACTCATTGTTCAACCATACACAATCAATGGTTAGTGATTTGTTTGGGAATCACTGCGTATACTTTTGTTGGTGACCAAAGTCATGCAATTCATTCACTTCAGTGAATGCATGCTAAGTTTGAGATATGTAATTTTACTTCACTCGCCTTAGTATTGCGATTAATTGCATGTAGGATAAATTTAGAAATTTGTTGCTTGCAATGCGTCTTTTCCCCTACATTCTTCCTTCCTTTGGATGGATTATATGCTGTAGATTTGGCGATGTGGTTTCATTCATCCTCCCTACTATTTATATTGAACATTTTGGTAAAACAAGCTTTGAATAAATCTATGCCTATGAACTTATCCATGCATGTAGTTTAACTTACATGCATTGTAGTTTAGAAACTTAAAAAGTATGCTTTTAGTGGATGCTTGTTGTAGCAACCTCTTAATTGATAACTTGCTTAGCTTTCATAAGTTAAATGCAGAGTACTCATTTTAATTGAATTCAATAGCATGAAACTTTATGTCATTCTGATTAATGGATATTGACTCAGTTTAGTATTTAAATGCATATATGATATTGTCGTTAATAATTTGGAATATTATATTGCAATCTATATACATAATGAATAGAAGTCTGAAGGTAAATATATAACATGACATTTGACTTTAGGATAAATGTATATATA
>VDFB02359762.1:99129-171613 GCA_007258455.2 Sequoia sempervirens
TGTATGAATGTTTACTCGGAATGAGTAAACGAATGATCGGAATGAGAGTTCGAAATGATGAAAGGATATGTTAAATGGATGAACATTTACTCATAATGAGTAAACGGATGATCGGAATGATGAAAGGACGTGTTGAATGGATGAATGTTTACTCAGAACGAGTAAACGAATGATCGAAATGATAGAACGAGAGTTCAGAATGATGAAAGGATATGTTGAATGGATGAACGTTTACTCGGAACGAGTAAACGGATGATCGAAATGACAGAACGAGAGTTCAGAATGATGAAAGGATATGTGAAATGGATGAATGTTTACTCAAAACGAGTAAATGGATGATCAAAATGATAGAATGAGAGTTCAGAATGATGAAAGGATATGTGAAATTGATGAATATTTACTCAGAACTAGTAAACGGATGATCAGAATGACTGAACAAGAGTTCAAAATGATGAATGGATGTGTTAAATGGATGAAAGTTTACTCAGATCAAATAAATGGAGAGAATAGTAGGGTATACCCCCCTCGAGGAGGCATATGGTGAAGAAAAAGGTGCCCTAGCCAACTTCTCAAAAGTATGAAGTGGTATATATCATTAGAAAGAGAACAAAAAAATGAGAAGAACTGCCTTTGAACGAAGTCAATTAGATAAATAGTGTGGAAATGGCAACCCCGGGAAGAAAGAGCAGAAGGATAAATCTGCCACTGCATAAGGACAGGTCCGTTACTCTGTAGGGACAGGTCTGCCACTCTGCAGGGATAGGTCCACCACTCTATGAGGACAAGTCCGCCACTCTGTGAGGACAGGTCCACCACTCTGTGAGGATAGGTCCGCCACTCGGTGAGGACAGGCCCGCTAAAGGATAAGTTTAAGCTTGATTTTTTGATGGATGGGTAAGGCAAGCACCCAAAATATAGCAAACACTGATAATGACTGGTTTTGCACGAGAAAGACAATTTAGATAGCACAACATGGTTGCTAAGGAGTCCTCGATATACACCCGGTACGTGAGGCCAAACCGTGAACACCAACCCATTACAAGCGTGAGTTGGGAACCTTAGCGAGATACTAAAGGCTCGGACCAACTCTTCATGTCATCCCGACGCTTCACCAATTACAACATGGTTGGATTGAGGTACAACTTTCACTCTCCCCCCTTTATATACCCCGCCGGTATGCGTAGTTGGAATCGTCCCTTGGGGTGATGAAATCCCCAAGCAGGTCCCACTAAGAAAATGAAAATAGGGTGACTCAAAGAACTTGGAAAGCTATGATTTCTCGTCACCCAGGATTGCCAAATGGCGCAAGGGGATTGGATACGTCAAATAGCCTTCCACAAGCATGCCAAACAAGGTTTGTTGACCCCTCTAATTAAACTATGTGCCTAATTTACCAAAGGACAATTGGTAAAAACTTGAAATTTTACCTTTAGGAGGTCAGGTCCGCCACTTTATAAGGATAGGTCCGCCACTCTAGCAGGACAGGTCCGCCACTCTGGCAGGACAGGTCCACCACTAGAGAAGGTGCCCCAGCCAAATTCTCAAAAGTATCAAGTGTTATATATCGTTGGAAAGAGCACAAAAAAATAAGAAGAATTTCCTTTGAACAGAGTCAATCAGACAAATGGTGTGGAAATGGCGGCCTCGAGAAGAAAGAGCAGAAGGACAGGTTCACCACTCTGTAAGGACAAGTCTGCCACTCTGCAGGGACAGGTCTACCACTCTGCAGGGATAGGTCCGCCACTCTACAGGGATAGCAAAAAATAGCAAATATGAAAGAAAAAGACCCGTTTGTGGTTCCCACCGGGCGTGCCAAAAATGTGATAGGTCAAATATAAGCATTAGAAAACAAGCATCAAACTAAAAGAGTGCAAATAAACACCAAAACAACCTACACCTCAAGATTAGCCTAAGTTGGAAACAACACAAGATAAAAGCAACAAATGGAACATTATACCTTGTCTCGAATTGATCATTTGGTTGGCCCTTCGATCTTTGATGTGTATGCTCCTTAGATGACACAAGATGCAAGCTAAATGATGATGTGAGGATGAGTGCAAATGGATGAAAACATGAAAATGGCTAAGTGTAGGTTGAGAAATAAAATTGCAAGAGTTTGGCTAGCAAAATAATCTCCCCCAAAATGAGAGAAAAGAGGGGGTATTTATAAGAATTTTGAAAATTCCTAGAAGAGATGGATGGCCTTGAGCCACCAAATATCAAGATGTAGGGCTAAGGTGAGTTGAGAACTCACAAGCCCTCACATCTTGACATGTGGCAAGGGGAGAGACTTAAGAAAGATGAGGTGGACATGAGGTGTAAGAGAAGTACATGACATGGAGGGGGGTACAAAGTACCTTAGGATTGGACAAGATCTCATAAAGGAGGTCCTTGTCCCCATGTGGGTGAGAGGACATGTGAAGAATTAAAAATTCCTCAAATATTCTCATGGGGAGATGAGAAAGAATTTTAAATTGCAAAGGGTGCATTGGGGGATTAAATGTGAATTAAAAATTCACATAGGGAAGTGGAGTGCCTTGTCCAAAAGGGGAAGGTCTTTAATAAGGTTGACCAAGGACACATGTCATAAAGGACATGGGGAAGAGAAAAGGAATTTACTATTCCTTGAAAGATGAGAGTGGAATTAAAAATTCCTCAAAGGACTTTGGGAATACAAAAGGAATTAAAAATTCCTTGGGGGATGGGAAGAGTTGACTAAAGGGGGTGATTAGACAAGTTGATGAGGGGTTAGAGGGAAGGTTAGGTGGCTAAGAGAGATTGTGGAGCCAACTTATGTGCTGGGAGATGGACACATCCTAATCAAGGATTAGGTATGCACATCCCACATGGACAGAAGAAGATTAGGATAAGATAAAACGATGGAGGATGTGATGAAGGAATTAAAATAAACATTTATTTAATTGTTCTGATGGAAGGAGGATTAAAGAGATAAGGTATTATTGACACCTTAGGATTTGGCAGAATTAAAGATATTAATTAAATAATAGTAGTATTACTTAATTAACGTAAAAATAAGATCAAAGGGGATGAATTTGGATAAATTAAGTGTCCAAATTTAGATGTCTACACATTGATTGGTGTCCCCTTGCAAAAAATGCAGATTTATGAGCCATCCAAGAGAATCTTAGGCATAAAAGCAATGCAACATCCCTATTTTAATGATCTTGAAAAATCTCAATTATGATTTTCAGCCATTACAAAAGTGCGTGTGAAGCTTGGTGAGGGAATTTTAATTTATTCATTTGAAGTTAACCTTATCATGAGAACCTATGATGTAGACATTATAGGAGCATCTCAAATTTCAAGATATTCTAGATTCATAAGAGGTGTTGTGTGCAATAGGTATCTTGGAACTTGCAGTGAAGATGTATGAGCAGGATTGACTAAGCTGACAAGCTTCCATTCCTATCTGTAAATTCCTTCCATATATTTTCATTTCATTTCCTTTTTGGACATGAGTTGTTTCTTTTTATTCTTTTACTTTGTGTACATTTGTAACTAAACTAGTAAAAATTGATTGGTCTCTCTTTGCATTAAATGTTGATTTTTGAGCCATCAAAGAGAATCTCAGCCAAAAAAGAAATGCAACATCTTTATTTTGATGATCTTGACAAATCTCAATTCTGATTTGAATCCATTATAAAAGAGCATGTGAAGCTTTGCGAGGGAATCTCAAGTTACTCATTTGAAGTTAACCTCTAAATGAGAACTCCATGATGTAGACATTACAAGAAAATACTAACGCATGGAGGACATTGTAAAATATTTGTGAGAACTGAAAATTCCGGGCGCATTGTAATTTATATTTTACTTTGTAAATGAAATTTATTGAAATATTGAAATTTGGTGTAGGGGCACCAAGGTTATTGAGCAAATTTGGTTCATGGAATTATTTTAAGTTAGTAAATTGTGATTTGAGTAAATTGTCAATTGAATAAGGTCATATTACATGGTCAATTGATTTATAATGTAATAAGTCATGTTAGTTACAAGCTCAATAGTTAGGAATGATTGGAAAGATGTAGAATAATTTTTAAAGGCTAGATTTAAAGCCTCTTGAAGGCTGAGACACAATGTAATTTTTGTGTAGGAGCACCTAGTCTCCTAGTTGCAAAATTTCACCTTTTGAAGGTTGATAGGTGATCAATAGATTAGATTAAGGTATTTTGTGTCTATTTATGCTAAATAAGGTCAATCAAAACCATTTAAGGTGTATTAGGGGGAGTTTTTGAGTATTGGTGGTCAAATGTGCAAAAAAATGCATCTTTGCTACAAAATTGTCACCATTTGAATTTGCACTTTCGAAGTGAAAATATTTGAATTTGGGTCTCTAAATGTGCAAGAATGAGGTCTAAGAGCTTGATGGATACCATTTGGTTGTAAATGTGTAGTGCATTTATGTTGAGGAAATTTCCTTTAGATTCATGACAAAAGTTCTACTAACAAACTTACATGTAGCGTACAAATGATTAAATCCCCAGGATCGCATCTATATAAATGAAAGAGTCCGAAAAAAGGCAGAGAGCAACATCGCGACTCAAGAGAAACTTAATATTTAAAAAAAAAAGCCGTAATTTAGGGCTAGTAGGATGTGTGGATCAGGCCAACATTTGGTGGAAGAGGAAGAAAGATGACTAGAACTCGGGGCCACCATACTTTATTCAACCATGAGAGTAGATGAGAGAGTTGATATCATGTATCGCAAATTAAGCATGCATTCTTTCTAGCCAGCTGGATATGAGATGATTACTTGGTTTCCATTTTCATTTGCATAACCATATCAAGGCATGGGAACCAGGAAGACCAAGGATGTCATGTTTTATGTGGAGGTAAATGATGTGGTCCAAACTTTTAGGAGGGAAAAGGTCATCAAATGTATATCGTTAAACCCTTGAGAGAGTATGACTTGGGAAAAAGGCACTTGATATGGCTATTATTTTGAAAGACTTCAAGTGGGATGTACTCTGCATTGATGTCATTCCTCAATCTTCACTTGATGGCATGAAGGAATGGTTGAACTCCATGGATATAAAGTATTATGAAAGTATAATGAACTTGAACTGGTGGACAATTTATTGAAGATGGTGGTTGGGAATTTTTGAATATGGAAGCTAGTGATTCCGATTTTGATAATTTAGAAGAGTCAAATCAAGGATACAAACCCTCTAATGTAGAAGAGGAATCAATCAATTTTCATATGTAGCCACCATCAAGAGTGTTACAAGCCAACAAGATGGAGGGAATTTTATATAAGGATAATTTTTGATGTTGCAAGTACCGACTTTAATACCACCTACAATGGCAACATTGAAATTCCCTAGCAGTATTTATGTTGAGGAAATTTCCTTTAGATGCAAGGATTCAAAGCACATCAACCACATGTGGTACAAATGATTAAATCCCAAAGATGATTTGTAGCAATGAAAGAGTCTGAAAAGGAAGACAGAGCAACACTGGTGACTTAAGAGAAACTTCAACTTTTGAAAACAAAGTCAATTAGGCTGGCAGATGTGTGGATCGAGACAACATTGTGGTGGAAGAGGAAGAAAGATGACTGGAACTCTAGAGGCCCACCATACTAGATTTCAATATTCAACCATGAGAGTAGATGAGAGAGATAATATCATGTATCAAAACATTAAGCATGCATTCTTCCAACCAACGGAGAAGGAGATGATTACTTTGCTTCATTTTGTTTTTTATAACCATATCAAGGAATGGGAACCAAGAAGACCAAGGATGTCAATTTTTATGTGGAGGTAATGGATGTGGTCCAGACTTTAGGAGGGACAAGAAGGTCAATGTATGATTGGTTCAAGAGCACCATTCAGTAGGTTTTGTTCATCAAGGAAAATAAGGTGTAGAATATAGGATTTTGAGTTTTGTATTAAAATAAGGTCTATGAGACCATTCTATTATGTATTTATTCATATTTTAGTTGTATTAGGTGTTTAGGAGGTTGGGTTTTTCAAAAAGTGCAAAATGTTTTAAAATTGCAAAAATGTGCAAAATTTGCAAACTCAAACGTTGTAAAATTGCAAAATTTGCATTATGGAGGGAATGTGAGGAGTCAAAGCAGTTCAAAGGTAAGTTAGGAAGGTGAATCAATTTTTAATTGGTGGGAAAGAGTTTAAAAACATGGAGAACTCGAATTGAAGGTTGGATTTTATGATTTGAAGAAGCAAAAATAATAAAAACTAAGAATTTTGTAGAATTTTCTATATTTTCAGCTGTAACAACAGATTGTACAGCCTATAATTCAATTCGTTGATCCAGATTTGTTGATATTTGCATACTAGATGGAGTTACCTTTCTTTTTAATCCATTTATAAGGTTTTCCATAAATTTTTTGTGTATTTTATCATCAATTTACTAAAACTGGTTTAAACTTGTACATTTGAAGGTTTTGAGTAAAAAAAAAAAGCTTTTTGACCCATTCCTCTTTTTGTAGCCTCTGTAACTTGAGGAATGGGTATGTACTAACATTTTTAATGTTTGGGAATTATGTGTTAGTGTTGGGGAGGTCTGAAAGTGAGATGGGTGTGAAACCCATGTGTGTAGAAGTGAGTTTTCTTTAAGAAAAATGGTGGTTTTGAAGAGTCAAATTGTGTTTTTGTGTAGGGAAGCGTTATTTTATAATTTTTTGAGCTTGTGTAGGGTATCACAAACTTGTTTGAATAATTTTTAAGTTGTTGTTATCTTTGGAAGTATCAATTTCAATAAACCCCTAAGGTTTAGGCTACAATAGAGGGTTTTGTGGTTTACCCATTGTACGGTGGTATAACTAAGATATGATTATGGATTTTGAAGTTTTGACACCTTAGAATTGCTTCCTCAAGAGTTGGTAAGGTTTGGATAATTTTAGAGTATAGACCCTTTGTTCAACCAGATTGATCCCTTAAGGGTCCAAAGGGCAAAATGGCTGCAAACTTCAGCATGAGGTTACTCAGACACCGTGACACTTAGAAACTTCTCATCTAATCCTATGGGATTGCGTTGGGCCCATCCAAAATAACCTCTCTCAATTTTTTTATCTCAAAGTGGTTTTCCCGTGGTGTCCAGTTTTTAGTTGATGAAAAAAGTGTCAAATGCAAGTAGTGGAAAGTTGCAATGTGGTGCAACTTTCATTCTACAACTTGTGTGATCAAACAGACTATTCCAATGTGTCTAAATAGGCATGGTCCTCTTTCACACCCAAATACATAGAATCACTCTGAGCTACGTTCAACCAGATCGATCCCTCAAGGGTCCAAAAGGGAAAATGACTGCAAACTTCAACATGAGGTTACTCGGACACGATGACACTTAGAAAATTCTCATATAATCCTATGGGATCATGTTGGGCCCATCTATAATAACATCTCTCAGTTTTCATTATCTCAGAGTGGTTTTCCCGTGGTGTCCAATTTTTAGTTGATGGAAAAAGTGTCAAATGGAGGGCGGTGGAAAGTTGCAAAGTGGCGCAACTTTCGCTCGCGAACTTGTGTGACTTATTAACCATTCCAATGCATCCAAATAGGGCATTTATATCGCTTAGGGCATGGTCCTCTTTCACAGCCAAACAAGTGGAATCGCTCCAATCTACGTTCAACTGGATCCATCCCTTAAAGGTCCAAAGGAAAAAATGGTTGCAAACTTTAGCATGAAGTTACTTGGACACCATGATGCTTAGAAACTTATCGTCTAATCCGATAGGATTACGTTGGTCCCCTCTACAATAACCTCTCTCGGATTTTCATTATCTCAGAGTGGTTTTCCTGTGCCTAGCCTTTAGTTGATGAAAAAGTGTCAAATAGTATTAAATGGAAAGTTGCAAAGTGGCAACTTTTTTTTGCAACTCGTGGTGACCAAATGGACTGGCTCAAATGTCCAAATAGGCATGTTTATGCTAGGAATGGTTCTCTTGCACCCAAACACATGAAACGCTCGAGCTACATTCAACTCCGCCTGATCCTCCTTTAAGGGTCCAAAGGAAAATGGTCGTAAACTTCAAAGATAAGGTTACTTGGACATCGTGATGCTTAAAAACTTCTCGTTTAATCCCATGGGATTGTGTTGGGCCCCTCTACAATAAACTCTCTAATTTTTGGTTATGTCAGAGTGGTTTTCCCATGGTTTCTAGTTTTTAGTTGATGGAAAAAGTGTCAAATGGAAGTAGTGGAAAGTTGCAAAGTGGTGCAACTTTCGTTCTGCAACTTGTGTGACCAAACAAACTATTCCAACGCATCTAAATAGGCATGTTTACATTATGCATGGTCCTCTTTCACACCCAAACACGCGGAATCGATCTGAGCTATGTTCTACCGAATCGATTCCTTAAGGGTCCAAAGGGAAAAATGGTTGTAAAATTCAACATGAGATTACTCAGACACCCTGATGGTTAGATATTTCTCATCTAATCCCATGGGATTGCATTCTGCCCCTCTATAATAAGCTCTCTCAATTTTCGTTATCTCGAAGTGGTTTTCCTGTGGTGTTCAGTTTGTAGTTGATGGAAAAAGTGTCAAATGGAAGCAGTGGAAAGTTGCAAAGTGGTGCAACTTTCATTTTGCAACTCCTGTGAGCAAACAAACTATTCCAACACATTTGAATAGGCATGTTCATGCTAGGAATGGTCCTCTTTCTCACCCAAACATGCAGAATTGCTTTGAGCTATGTTCAACCGGATCGATCCCTTAAGGGTTTGAGTGTAGTATGTTGAAATAGGTCATTCCACCTATTGTTCAGGCTATGTCTCGGTGATATGGGCCTGATGTAAGTAGGATAGGGAGTAGGAATAAGAAAATAGCATTAGTAAGGGCATTGGAAGAGATTACTAACATTGCCCCTATTGAAAATTCAAAATTGAGGCCCCTTAAAGGCAAGGCTAGAAGAGGTGAAAAGAAGAAATTGCTTGAAAATAAGTTAGAATATGTTGGAAATAGGGTGAGATTGTGGATTTTGATGTGTTCAAAAGGTCTGCAAGGATAGGGGAGGTCAAAAGTATGTTATGGCATGACATGCCCTAGTTGGGAAAACAAGGGTTTTAAATGAAAAAGAGAGGTTTGAGGGAGTAAATGTGGGTAAAGTCAAGGGACAACATAATTTTGTGGTCAATTAAGTTTGTGTAGGAAAAATGAAGAGTGTTGGAATAGGTTTTGAGGTTCAGGTTTGGGGGTTCGGTTTGCTAGTTTGGCCAAATTTTTTTGGAGGGGGGTTCAGTTCGTTTTGTGTTCGTTGGTACAAAAAACATGTAAAAATAAATATATATATATATCTATGCAACCTAGAAGCATGAATTAGGATTATAATATTACATATCATCATATAAACAACAAAACCACCATAAACTTGAATGTCATTTAAAATAGAAAAATTGCCAAAAAAATGTGTTTATAACCTGCAAAAAAATGTGAATAAAATCACACCGATTTTCCTATGAAAAAAAACCATGAGACCATAGCTTGTTGCTTAATATTATTCTTTGATAGATTTTTTCCAAGTATCCATAGCTTGTTCAAAAGTAATTTTTTAGGGTTTTAGCCATAGCAACAAGGCAGGAATTGTTTGATAAAATGCTTTGGTAGTATGTATGAATGTGGTAGCATAGACAAACGAAATGTTTGAAAAAATGCCTCAAAAAAATGTGGTTTCATGGTGATGGAATGGCATGACAAATGCCATGAAAAGCAAATTTCTATGGATTTTCATGGCATTCCATCACCATTGAGACCACATTTCTTTGAGGCTTTTTTTCAAATAGTTCTGCCTTGTCTATGCTATTGCTTATTATTATGCTTTGATATATTTTTCCAAGCATCCATAGCTTGTTTGGAAGCACCTATTTTGTGAATTTTAGCCATAGCAGCAAGGAGGTGAACTATTTGATAAAATGCTTTGATAAAGATGTATGAAAAATGTGGTAGCATAGACAAGACAGTGAACTGTTTGAAAAAATGCCTCAAAGAAATGTGGTCTCATGGTGATGGAATGTCGTGACAATCCATAGAAATTTGCTTGTCATGGAATTCTATCACCATGAGACCACATTTCTTTGAGGAATTTTTTTCAAACAATTCATTTCCTTGTCTATGATATTGCTTACTATTATGCTATGATAGAATTTTTCCAAGCATCCATAGCTTGTTCGAAAGCACCTATTTTAGGCTTTTAGCCATAGCAACAAGGCAATGAACTGTTTGATAAAATGCTTTGATAGACATGTATGAAAAATGTGTTAGCATAGACAAGGCAATGAACTCTTTGAAAAAATGCCTCAAAGTAGTGAGGTCTCATGGTGATGGAATACAATGACAATCAAAAGTATTTGATTTTCATGGAATTCCATCACCATGAGACCTCATTTCTTTGAGACATTTTTCAAAGATTTCACTGCCTTGTCATGGAATTCCATCACCATGAGACCTCATTACTTTGAGGCATTTTTTCAAAGAGTTCACTTCCTTGTCTATGATATTGCTTATTATTATGCTTTTGATAGATTTTTTCCAAGCATCCATAGCTTGTTCGAAAGCACTTGTTTTAGGCTTTTAGCCATAGCAACAAGGCGTGAAATATTTGACAAAATGCTTTGGTAGACATGTATCAAAAATGTGGTAGTATAGACAAGGTAGTGAACTGTTTGAAAAAATGCCTCAAAGAAATGTGGTCTCATAGAATGCCATGACAAGCAAATGCAATTGGGAGCTGCTCTTAGTTATTAGTTATGCAATGTGAAGTAATTGCATAACTGCTTAGGTTGAATTTGTAAAAACTATATTGTAATTGAAATTTTGTCATCTATCAACATTTAGTTATTAGTTATGCAATGGGAAGAAATGCTTTGAGTTTGAAAGATGTGCAATGCAATGTAATCAATGATATGAATATAAACTACAAAAATCTATTTTTTACAATTTATTAGATAAAATCTTTATTTTATTTGCTCTCTATATCTCTATGCTATGGAAATGCCTTTAAATTTTTTTAAACAATTTTTTATCTCTTGTTCTACATTTTTTTACCTTTTTTTTTTAAATCTGATTTTTTTCCAATTTTTTCTAGACTTTTTCCCTATTTTTTCAAAAAATCTTATACTTTTGGTTTGCCGATTTTTTCCCCAAAATATTTTTGCTGCTATGGTATAAACACATATGTTTTTGTAATATCAAGGATACTTTTTGAACCTTCCATGCATTGCTAATATAAAAGGAAAAGTCTTTTGCCTAATCTGTATGCAACCATGCATTTGACATTGTCAAAAAGAGCAAAACTTCTTGAATAATGCAAAGGCATGGCCAATCAGTTCTCACTCTTCACATGAGAGAAGAGAGATGTTGGAGAGTACATCAAGTGAGTGAGAAAAAAAGTGTAATGTGTTTTAGTTTGTATTATTCCTCTGTTTCTCTACAAATGTGTCATAAATTCTCAGTTCAAATATGGACACCAAATATCGATAAAAAAAATTTGTATTAACTAAATAGCCATGTATGCATACATCAATATATGTTGATATAAGTATAAAATATAGTTACAAAATAGCCATATAGGCTTATGAGAATGCCATATAGGCATACAATGTCAAATATATCCAATACAAAATATGTACAAAATTGCCATGTCTAGGCATACAACAAAGGGCTCTGGAATCAAAATTCATTTTTCTCCATGCTCTGGAAATAAATTCTTTCCCTTTGTTTGGTGATTTGATGGTGATAAGTTCGTCACTCATTTCTGCTATGCTCGAGGAGTGCTCATGCTACTCCTTCTAGAGTTTAGCTCCTGGTGAAGTTTTAACTATTACAATACGAAGTAAAGACATTAATATATAGAAATTACATTATAAAAAATGATATATTTAACAAAATAATCAATTATGACCATCTCACAATCACTCTCCATGATGGAAATATTTGCACGCCGATGTTGAGTTGTGCTCAAGCCTTGTATATACCATCCAAATAGGAATTAAACTACGAATCAATAATGGTTTGATTTTTCACTAGAACTAACATCTATAACAACAAATGTAAATTGAGATTTAGTAATTTTCCTTATACCTCCCCTATCAAAGCCATTGAGGATTGTATAGTGGATGAAATACCGATATCCATTTCCATTGTAACATTTGGAGGTGTTTCCACAATCAACATCAAACAAAAAATTATTCAATCAAAAAAAGTTACAATAGCGATCCATGTCACATGACTTATAATGTATGAGATCTAATGAACAAAATTTTGAGTACAAGTATTAAACTATATATTTCTAATTATCATGCTTACTATTTTCCCTATCCATATCTTGTTCAAAAGGACTTGTTTTTAGGATTTTAACCATAGTAGCAAGCCGCTGAACCATTTGATTAAATGCTTTCGTAGACATGTACAATAACTATAGTGGCATAGAGAAGGGAGTGACTTGTTTGAAAAAATTCCACAAAAGAAATGGGGTCTCGTGGTGATTGCATGCCATTACAAACAAATGCACGTCATGGCATTCCATCACCATAAGACTGTATTTCTTCTAGGAATGTTTTCAAAAATTTCATTTCCTTCTCTATGGTATTATTGCTTACTATCATGCTTTGATAGATATTTTTCCAAGCATCCATATAGTTTGTTGGAAAGTAGGTCTATTTTAGGCTTTTAGCCATAGCAACAACTGCAAGGAAGCGAGTAGTTTGATAAAATGCTTTGGTGAACATGTATGAAAAATGTGATATCATAGGAAAGGTGTTGAGCAGTTTGAAGAAATGCCTCGAAGAAATGTGGTCTCATGTGGTGATGGAATGGAATTCCATCACCATGAGATCACATTTCTTCGAGGCATTTTTTCAAACTACTAACTGGTGTAGGAGCACCTAGGTTACTAGTTGCCTTTCATAGGAATTTTTTTGTCTAGATTGAATGCCCATTTTTAAATTCATGTAAAGGTCATATAAAGACCTACATCATTGTATTTAAGGTCATTAGGTGGTTACAAAAAAAAAAAATTCCAAATGTTGCTAGAGATGGGAAAAATTGTAAAAAGGAAAAGAAGCATGGAATACTAAAAGTCACAAGGCAGTTTAGGTAGTTTCAATCGATGAGGGAGATTCAAAAGGTAGTTATCTGATTGGGAATATATATAAAAGCATGTAAAAGGTGGCATAAGAACATATTTCATATTCTTGAATCATTTTTAATAAATAAAGTTCCTTGTTCCTATTTTCACTGTGTTTCATTCTTGAATTTAGTTCTTGCACATGCTATATATTTGTTTGTTCATTTTATGTAGGGTGTTAACAATCATCTAATGATGTTTTGAAGAGTTACTATCAAATTTAAAAGCCAAGTTTTTTGTGGTCTGTCAGATTAACCAGTCAAGGGTTTTGAGGGTCATTTAAGGCTTGAATTCACCATCCCACCAATGTAGATTTAAGAGATTGGCGGGATGGAATGTATATAAGGTTTTTAGAATGTTTTAAGAAATTTGTGAGTGTACAAGAACAGTGATTTATGGAGCCTTTCTGTCACTAAAAATGTTTGATTCTTCAGTTTTGTGACATGATGAATGATTGTTTTCAGTCCTTTGGTATTTTGGTGATAAATTATGAGCACTTTATTTGTAATTTAGGCCTAAATTAGTAGTCCTTTCCAATGAACAATTCAAGAATTTGGTAATTTCTTTATGAAAAGCTATTGAAAACTTTTGCTATGTTATGATGTGTTAGAAAAGGCTCCTGAATGTACATTGGGAATTTGGATATACAAATTGAATGGAAAGGAATCACTCAATTAAGGGATATGTGACCTACAAGCAAAATGGTGGTAAGACTATAAAAGTGTGTAATTCTGTAAATACAAAGATTTAAATGTTTATTTTGGCATAGAACCATCATTGTGAAGATATCAAAGGTGTGTGAATGGTTTGGTGAAGGACTTGAGGCCAAACATGATGATTTTCAATATGTTGTAGCAATATGTCCCTAGGTGGAAATGGTAATTTGACTACATAAGAAATTATGAATTTGATAAATCAGTATTATGTGGATATGAACCAGGTTTGTTTCATCCAAAAACATGATGTGAGTAATGTCTTGGAAGTCAAATGAAATGATTGAGGTGTAAATGGTTGATTGTAGTATCTTGGTCTTGAGGAACTAGTTAGTAAAAGTGAAAATTTGGTGAGTTGTTTAAGGAATTGAAAGATTCAGAGCTCTTTATTAGGTTTTTGCTTTGAATTCAGATAAATTGATGATGAAAAAGGTGTGTTAGGATCTAATGGATATAGGTTGTACCATGAAAGATTGGTTTTTGGTTATTTCTCCTAGGTAAAGCAAATTGAGTGGAAGGGTGCCTTGGTGAATGATGAAAGAGTGGATTGTTTAGTGAATCTAATTAGGTTTCTTGTGCATGGATCAATCATTTTTGTTCATAAATAAGATGTTTGAAGCTTGAGGATGATAAGAATAATTATTGAAATGAGTTGGCTTGTTGTTGCCTTGTGGTTTGCAAATGAAAAAATGTGATTTTTGATGAAAAGAGAAAGAAATTTTAGTTGCTTATTCAATTTGATCTTCTCCTGATTCAATTGGGTCAGATGTTGGTGTAGGAGCACCTAGGTCATCAAATACTTTTCAATTTTGCAAAAGGGATGAGTGTTCAAGTTTGTACTAAGTCATTCACAAAAGGTCATGGGAAAATGATGTAAAGAATGTTCAAGGTCATATGAGGTCTTATTTGAATGTATTTAAGGTTATGGACCATAAGTTCTAAGTGGTCAAAGTGGGAAAATGCAAACAATGCAATAATGTAATATTGTTAAAAGTTGTTAAATTGACAAAAACAAGGAAATCAGGCATATTAAGGGTTAAAACCTGAGGTAGTTTCAACTGTTGGAAAGATAGTTATGGAAAATTAAATATCTTTAAAAGGAATGTAAAGGCGAGAAAAAGTAGAAGTTTGTGTTCTTGTAATTAGATTTTGAAATAAAAAATCCCTATTTCTAAGTTTGTAGCATTACTCCATTGTTTTTTTTTCTTGTGTTGGTAATTTAGGATCACCCAAAGTTAAATCATAGTGTGAATAAATGTAAAGAGGAGTTAGTTTCCAATTTCAATAGTTGGAAGGTTATTTTTAGGAAACAAAAGAATAAAAGGCAGTTTTCAGTGCCCGACAGAGTCCTTTTAGAAGCAAGTTTGAGAGTCCAGTAGGGTTTTTCTTCACTACTCCACCAATGTAGGTCAAGTAAATTGGTGGAGTAGGTTAATGTTAGGATGTTTTGCATGTTTTAATGATTGTAAGTGCTGGGAAAAGCAAGAATACCATGGTGGAGTTGCTGCTACACTGGAAAATAGAGGATTTTCCTACACAAAGTGATGCTACAGTCACGGATCATGAATAAATAAAGCTTGTAGAGGCTTGGAAATGATGTAAAAGGTCTTGGCAGACATAAAAAAATCATGTTACAGGTGGTTGCTAGAGAAATAGAGGTTTACAAGAGTATTTTTCACAAAACCCTCCTTGATTTGTGCTTTTACACCCTATAAATGAGGGTTTATTGGATTAGAACATTTTCATGGTTTTAAATCCCTATAAATGGTGAAATATTGAGTTATAAGACATTCTTGAAGACTTTTTTGAGGTTTTGAGTGATTTGGAATGGTTTTGAAGGGGTCTCCTTTGTAAAACAGGCCTAATCTACTAGCCTTTCTTTAGAGGACAGTCTAAAATCTAATGATTTTATTTATGTCAAACATCTAAGAACTTTGATATGCTGTGATGTGTTGGAAAGTGTTTCTAAATGTGTATTGAGTTTTTTAGTAAGCTTTGAGATAGGAATGTAACTACTCAATTCAATGGTTGACAGACCTACTAGAGGAATATGATATTGTCTCATCCAAACAAAGATGTTTGTTTAAACAGTGGAAAGGATGATATTGAGTGCTTGGTTACTATCAAACTAATGATATTATTGATGTTACTAAATTTGGTTAAGGTGTATAAGACAGGTTTGGTGACTTTGATGGTTGGATGGGTGAGTATTATGAAGCCTTTTGAGAAAATTGGTGATTAACCACAAGATGATAATCAAGTTTTTGTTGTAGCAGGAGTTTGTAACCTGTAAATAGACTACTGTAGTCAAAATATGGTGAGTACAGTGCTTGATAATGGACTGATAATAGTGAGGTATGGTTTAGTTGATTTTTTTCCTTGGTGAATAAATGAAAGGATGAATTGTTCAAGTGCCAATAATCAGGTTTATGTTGTTTTTATGGTGGCTGAGAATGATGTGAATCTAATTGATTAAGTCAAAGTTTTCTAATATGGTTTTTTCTTTGAATGAGTCAATTAGAATACTGATTAGTGGAATGTTGAATGATGGCCTATGGAATGGCTAAGAGAATTTGAGAGGATTTTGGTTGAATGGAAAGTAGATTTATGATGAAATTATATTTGATCTTCTCCCGATTCTATTTGGGATTGAAATCCCTTGAAGAAATGATGTTGATGGTGTTTGTTGGATGCTCTGCATCAAATGTACCTTGATGATTGAGTGTTTTGATATGATGCTCTATATCACTAACTACCTTGTCTATGTTATTGCTTACTATTATGGTTTCATAGATTTTTTCCAAGCATCCATAGTTTGTCGTGTTGGTGCACCTTTGCAAGCACATGCCTCCATGTGGAGTAATTGCATCATGTTGCTTATGTTGAATTTCTAAAAAACTATATTGTACAATTGAAATTTTGTCATCTATCAACATATAGTTATTAGTTATGGAATTTGAAGTAATGCTTTGAGTTTGAATGGTGTGTAATGAAACGTAACCAACAATATTAATATAAACTACACAAATATTTTAAGTAGAATTCATTAGTTAAGTTCTCTTTGTTCTATTACATTCATGTATGTTTGAGTAAATCCACTAGCACTAGGAGGTATTTGATTGAAACCTCCAATATTAGCCTATTCAACATCCAAAATCACATATTAAAATACCATTCGTAAAACAATGATATTAACATGTAATAAATTTATAATTGTTTGCAAGTTACATACCCCATTGATAGGTGTACTATAGAAATAAGTAGGTGGAGGACCGGTGTGTCCAATCTCGACACTATGACCTTGCAATTTTATTAAAATAATAAAACTAAATTAGTTAATCTTGCATTTCAAAATCAAAATTTAATAAATTAAATTCAATGAACATGCTGAATTTTACCTGACTATCAATGCCATATGCATGATGCAAAATGTCGGCCATCCTCTCAATCCTCGTAGATGCATACGTATCCTGCGTAGTAGCATACAGATATTGCATAGTAGCATACAGATCCTACATAGTAGCCTCCTGAGTGTCAGTGGGTTTATATGAACAAGTCGCCCCACAAGATTAACAAACATGGGTTTGAAGGCCACCCTATAGGCCACCACCCGTAGACTCCCTTGGATGGCGTTGTACAATATGGCTAGTATGATGGATGACACTCTGGGTCAAAGTGTTGATCACCTACAATGTCTCTACATTGGCACTCTCCTTTGCAATGGTAGGCATAACAATGTGCTCATGAGGCGGCCTAGCGAGAGGTCATCTCCCTTGCCGTGCAGGATCCAACTGTGCACTAGGCCTATCCTGAGCCAACCCCCCAGCTCTCCCCTAAAACTCCCTCATATAAAAATAATTTTGGATTTGGTTCAATACGAACTCACTGTATAGTTTCCTAAGAAAATATTGGGGGACTTCACAATTGTTACATGGTGGGTAATCAAAGACCAAGTACCACCTATCATAAAAATGGTTCCTAATCTCTTGGTGTGGCACCAATGAATAGGAAACCTCTTCACATTGAGGCTAAGATTTTGATGTGTTCTAGGGTCAGTGAATAAAGAGCTCAAATCACCTTTAGTAAATTTTATATCTTTTACTTGTTTATATGATAGTTTATCTACATAATATGCCCTAGTTGCCTGCCTCCTATCTTTCCATCCAATTATTTGTTGGGTTATTGAATCTACATTTTTTAACATCTCTTTCATTGAATTTTCTAGGGTCATTGTTTTGTGGTTGAAGCATTTGGATCACTCAACCTACTGATAAAATCCTCAATTTATTTTTTCTTGTTCTCAATTTCACTCAAATTTTGTTGAGTGCTAGGAGGGTATTGAGTGATTGGTGGGGGAGCTTTATTTTGTTGAGGATTTTGAGGATTTGCAAGATCATTTGCATCTCCTACAAATTTAAAAAAAAATCAAATCTAACCTAAAACAAATAAAATCAACTTGAAACTAAGAAATTTAAAACAAATAGCAAACGATACTTACCTCCCGCACCTCTTCGTCATCGTGGTTCCATCTTTGCAAAGAAAAAGAAAATATTGTTGATGAATTTTGTAGAATTCCTCCTCCTAGAACGCGAGCGCAAAAATGAGGGTTTTTGGCCATGGGCAAAGCAAAAAAATAGACAATAGAAAATGAATCACTTTCAGTTTTTTTTTTCTTTTAAAATGACATAATGCGAGTGCTTTATAATGCACTCGCGTTATGTCATTTTCAATTTTTTTTTACAATTGGCCACAAAAGTGTAACCCAACTTCATGCACCTGCTCACTAGGTCTTGGACCCTTGAAAATTGAATAACATGCTTTTAACGACGTCTTGTAAAGGTGTTGTAATGTGTTGTAAGATGATTTCACGCTTTTCTAGACTTAATGAACTCATTCTTCCCAATTCAACAATATTAAATGTGTTTAATAACACTATCACATCAATTTAGAAGGATTGTAAAGTAAACTTAATGTTAAACTAGTGTTGTAATGTGTCTTGCACATTCACATTGGTTCTTGTTCCTTCCTAGGCTATGTGGACCTCATTTTAGTGTTGTAAAGTGTATTTAATCACACTTTCACATTGAGTTTTGTGTCCCAAGCCCTATTTTACATTTACATAATCACTAATAGGCCTCTATTAACCCATATTGTGCATCTCAAGGCTTAAATTGATCAAATACCTGACAAGGTTACATTTTAGACCTTATTTCGTTATATCTTGGCATCTGAGCTGTCAAAATAGCCCTTGTGGGACCCATTCGCCATACATGGTGAATCAGTCACATCTAGGTGGGACTCATTCACCATGTGTGGCAAATGAGTCCCATTTGGCTCAATTTTGACCTTTAAGTGGGAAAAAAGTGAAATTTGAGTTTAATTTTACTTGATGTCGGCCTTTGATGAGGTATGAACGAATAACTAAGGCACAAGATTATATAAATAAGTATTTTTCTCCTCATTTTACATCTTCCATGTCCTAATCTCTCATCATTCATTCATCCAAAAATCTTTCATCTCAAGTCAAGCAACTTAGGGTTTTATCATTGCAAGAAATCTAGAAATCTCCTAAGGGAATTCAAGGGTTGAATCTTCATGATTTGCTACATAATTTCAAGATCAATAATAATGGAAAGGTAATCAACTCCATTATTGCATGTTTTGTGGCCCGAGAGTGAGTACATCTTTTCCACTTCGTCTTTCTTTCCATCTTTTCTTTTCATGATTTTGTATCTTTGGGGCTTGACCTACATGTAGATCTCTCTTGAATGTCTACTTTAGTGTGAGTTTGAAGCAAGTTCATCCTCTCACTAAAGTGGGGGCTAAATGTGTCATAGAATAAATGACCCTTTTCTTGATATGGGATTAATTTGTGATAAATTGGCTTAATGAGGCCTTGATTCAGATGTTTTGAGGCATTTTACACATCCACACTAGGACATGGACCCTTTCAAATTGAATAACATGCTTTTAATGATGTCTTGTAAAGGTGTTGTAAAGTGTTGTAAGATGCTTTCACGCTTTTCTAGAATTAATGAAGTTCTCATTCTTCCCAATTCAATAGTATAAAATGTGTTTAATAACACTATCACATCAATTTAGAAGGCTTGTAATGTAAACTTAATGTTAAACTAGTGTTGTAATGTGTCTTGCACATTCACATTGGTTCTTATGCCTTCATAGGCTATGTGGACCTCATTTTAGTGTTGTGTAGTGTATTTAATTACACTTTCACATTGTATTTTTTGTACCAAGCCCTATTTGACATTTACATCATCACTAATAGGACCCTATTAACCCATATTGTGCATCCTAAGGCTTAAATTGATCAAATACCCGATAAGGTTGAATTTTAGACCTTATTTCCATATCTCTTAGCATCTGAGCTATCAAAATAGCCCCTGTGGGACCCATTTACCATACATGTGGTGAATGAGTTCCATCCAGGTAGGACCCATTCACCATGTGTGGCGAATGAGTCCCATTTGGCTCAATTTTGACCTTTGAGCTGGAAAAAAGTGAAATTTGAGTTTAATTTTACTTGATGTCAGCCTTTGATGAGGTATGAATGGATAACTAAGGCACAAGATTATATAAATAAGTAGTTTTCCATAGATATATTTGCAAATCACATGAATGTTTAAGTATTTTTACAAGTAGTTATTTGCAAACTAGTTATAAATAGGTAGTAAAATTAAACTACTTATAAATAAGTAGTTTTCCATAAATAAGTAGTTTTGAGGAAACGTTGATCTTTTGATTTGCAAACATATCTATCCAAAAGTTTACTAAAAGTTTACAAAAATCCATACATGGGATCATTATCTTCTACAAACCTCAATGGTACAACAAATATGAGTATACCCATTCTAAATCTTGGAACACCTTTTCTGATGGTAGATTTAAATCCAAGTCCAAAATTACAAATCTATCAACCAAATACTCAATGCATGATTCTTCAACAAAACAACATTATCCCACCAAATCTATACATTCAAAATGAGAATATACCAAGTACAACTATACCAAACATGAACATTTTGAATCCACATTTGGTAAAATTTTGGATAGATATGTTTGCAAATCACATGAATTTTGTTCAAAATCCATCACACCCATTTGTCCCCCTCACCTTTCATAATCCTAATGATCCATGATCATCATTTCATGCAACCCCTCTGTTAGAATTGGCTATGGATGCCACCCAAGATCTATGGACCAAATGGAAAGCACAAGAAAGAGAGAAATGATATGACAAGAATAAACTGTATTCAATGTCATTAATATGATAATGATTATGATTATTACAAATGAGAAAGACCCCTTGGTTATATAGCCAAGGTGAGAACATATGAGGGCATAAGATTATGACAAGTGTCAGAATCTTATGACATGAGACAACTATGAAGACTTATCACTCCACCAAAGATGGAGAGATAATCACATAATGTGTCCACAAAAGGTGGAAATGATGAGGTGATGACATGTCAAGTCCACCAAAAGTGGAAATTCTCCAACAACCTCCTATGTGGTCCCTAAGTAAACTTAACTAAGGTGTAATTATGACCTAGGACAAGGTACAAGATATTTAATTACACCAACACCCCCCCTTAAGTGCAACTTAGGGAGTAGTGCACAAATGCAAACAATGCAAGATGGGTCCCGGCTACTAGGCCATGTTAGGTACCCATGTACAAACAATGCAATCAATGCAATGAAATCTCTCACAAGCGAGGAAAGGGAGAAAACCTCATGGGACAAAACTCCCCCTCAAAAGAGAGATGAAATACAAAATAGAAATGCTCTCAATGAAGAATGAGAAGGTAAAAACCCCATGTGAGGAAAAAGACCCCCCCATAAGAGAGAAGTAGAAGAGAAGCAAGGTAGCCCCCCCTCAATGTTGAGTCTCCTGCAAGAATGGTAGAAGCTCGACATTGAATGCTGAAGATGATCCAATCTCGCCGAACAACGTTCCTCCCCTTAGGAAGAAACAAAACCAAGGATGTATGTAGGATATCATGAAGATGGATGATGTGTGATGTTGTCTCTGAAGCATGCTCAAGTGTCTCCATGTCGATGCAGAAAGCTGAACCACTCCAATCAGGTGTTCTAGGCCACACTCTGAAGAGTTCAATCCAACATCTAGTAGAGAAGAATGTAGAGCACTATCCAAAGACAAAGATATCCCCTCTGAAGACAAAGAAGCCTCCTCCAAATGCTTTCCAAAAGAATCCACACTCACGCCAAACTGAGAAGAATGATCATGTAGAGAATGAACAAGAGGGTCAAGGTGTTCCCTCACAACAACTGAAGAAGGTGCATCTTCATCAAAGAGAAGATGTATGCTATCAAGAGTGTCCTCCAAATCAGAAAGATATGACTCCACAAACAAGTTTGAAATACCTGTTAGGAAATCATCCAAAGTAGCCATATCTGGAAGACAATGTATATTCTGTTGCACTGAATCACTAGGAGCCAAAACTGTTGATTCGCAAGTATCATCAAGTACAACAGAAGATGGAGGAGATGAAATGCAAGGCTCAAGAACTGGATCTGAAGTGAGTATGCCCAAGTTCAAAAAGCCAAATGTCTCCTCAGAATCATAGTTCATGTGATCAACAGTCGAAGGAACATCGTCATCATCAGAAGCAAACTGTGCAAAGGAATACAACCGAGATGAATGATCAACCACCCCAGTAGCAATGACATCTCTAGTCTCCAAGTCACGAATGATAACTGAATCAGGAGTGAACTCCACAGTTCTCCCATCTCCACCATGTGTAATCTGATATATGGAAAGTAGATTGTTGGTCAAATGAGGAACACACAAGACATCCTGAAAAGTGTTCTCCCCAATGCTAATAGATCCCTTCCCTATTACACTCATGTATGTATTGTTTCCCATCAAGATAGGAGACATAGAACAAGGCTGAAATGTAGAGAAGATAGTTTGTGAAGATGCCATATGATGAGATGCTCCTGAATCTAGAAGCCATCTCCCTGATCCTAGACTTGAATGAGCACAAAGAGCTTGTCCTTTATATCCTGATATATATGTTTGACCTTTGTCCTTTTTAGACTGTTTTGAAGTAGAAGGAGAAGAAGATTCAGACATTCTAGAAGGCAAATCAATGTGATTCTTTTTGAGAAGATTCTTCAACTCATCAATATCCTTCTTATAACAATAATGTTCTTCATGTCCATCCTTCTTGCAATATGCACAAAAAGGTCTCTCCTTCTTAGATGATTCTCCTTTTGAAGAAGATTTTTTCTTTTCTTGATTTGAATGTGGATGATCCTGGACTTGAATGAGCACAAAGAGCTTGTCCTTTATATCCTGATATATATGTTTGACCTTTGTCCTTTTTAGACTGTTTTGAAGTAGAAGGAGAAGAAGATTCAGACATTCTAGAAGGCAAATCAATGTGATTCTTTTTGAAAGATTTTTCAACTCATCAATATCCTTCTTATAACAATAGTGTTCTTCATGTCCATCCTTCTTGCAATAAGCACAAAAAGGTCTCTCCTTCTTAGATGATTCTCCTTTTGAAGAATATTTTTTCTTTTCTTGATCTGAATGTGGTTTTACTTGATCTGAATGTTGATTATTCTTTGCTTTCTTCTGTTTCTTATCTGATTTGATTCTTTCACTTGATTAACCAACAATGCCTGAGATTTAGAACTCTTGATGAGACCCATTGAGATAAGCTTTTGTTGCTCATGTATCAACATCTCATAAAATGCTGTAAATGAAGGTGTAGTGTATGCAGACCCCATAGTCAATCTATGAGTATGAAAGCTAGAAACAAAAGAAGCATAATCAGGACCAAGTTTGTTCATTGTATTGTACACCAACTGGATGTCCTTCTTATCAATTCCACATGCTTTACATTGCTCTTTTAGATCATTGACCTTAGTGATGTAGTCTGGATGTTGTCAAAGTTCTTAGGATCAAGATTCATCAAATCATTATCAATTTGATAGCCTCTTACTTCATCTTTTATACCATACAATTTTTTCAAATTTTCCCAAGCTTCATGAGAATTTGTACATGATTCAATCTGAAACAACAAATCTTGAGAAACTAGTCTACGAAGACACCCAAGAGCTTTGGCATGTTTGATCATCCATTTTAACTTTTTCTCATCATCTGTAGGTTGAGGTACCTTATTTTCAACATATAAAGAGTGACCTTCTGTCATTAGTATATTCCATGCATTTTGATTCCATGTTGAATAATTATATGATGTGAGCAAAAGAACCTTAGAATGATCCATGAGAATGAAAGAGCAAAGCAAACAGATCAAAGCAATGCACCAAGAGACCCCCCCCCAAATCACTCAATCAAGAAACCCCCCAAGCAATATCTAATTTGGCACTTTATGTTTAGTGTGTTTACAGTTGCTATATGCCAAGAATAGCAAGCTAGACTTGATCTTAGTGCTTACAAATGCCAAAATAGGCCATAGTATCAAATAAAATTTTTGGTACAAAATGAGATCAATCTGATCCTACCACTGAGAAGTACACAAAAAATCATGCACTTTCAAAAAAAATTTCACTCAAAAATGTTACCGTAGGAGCAAGTTATGAGCTCCCGAAGTTCTCAAAATGAGGACGAAGCAGCAACACCTGTGAGAATCTGAAAATTCTAGAAAAACCAGGCACTAAAACCAAAAAATTATTGTACCAGTGCGTAGAGCATGAAATTATAGCCCAAATAAAAAAAAATTGCTTGAAAAAAGGACTTAAAATGACTGAGATATTGAGCTTCAAAGATTGACTGCAAAAACTAAAACTCAAATGGTGAGGGGGCAGAAATTTTCAAAAGGCTGCTGACATACTGCTGACGTCAGCAAAACAAGATGCTAAATTTGCCAGAAAATGAATGCCAGAATATTCGCGGAATCTTAGATCCACCGGCAGCTTGGAAACGGAATCTTCGGGCCAAATATTATCTCGCCGGTTTTGAATTGTGGCCGCCGGAGAATATAGAGATTGCCGGAAATTTTAAAATGGGCGCCCGGATTCTTTATGCAGCTGTCGGACTGCAGAGATTGGCCGGTGAAGGATGTGGAGCGCCCGCGGGGTGGGGCCACGGCCGGATGGCCACGTGGCTCTGCTCTGCGGGAAGCGGGTACAGTACCCGCGAAGTACAATCTGCAGATTGTACCAGTCTGCAACCGCAGACTTTAAAAAAAACTTTGTATATATTTTTTTTTGATTTTTAATTAAAATTTCAAATGATTTTTTTTTTGATAAAGAAAAAACTGCGATTTAAATAAAATATTTAAAAGAAAATTTCACAGAAAAAATATATTTTTTTTTGTGATCGTACCGTCGACGCAATAATGGCGACCTGGGGGCCGTACGGCTCTCGGGCAAAAAAAAAATTTGCCTCACCGGATGACTTGCTCCAAATCGGACGAATAGGCAGTCGATCTTAGGGTTTTTGGCCCTTCTGGACGTGATGGCAGGGTCGGATTTGACCCAAAATGCTCCAAAATTGCAGCTACCTTCTGGATCTGGCAACCACTCTTCAGCTTCAAACCCTCATAGATTTGGCCTCGTAGCTCCGATTTGGATGAAACAAAATCAACTATCTCAAACCTTCCGGACCAATGGTGAGCTCAAATTTGCACCAGCAAGCTCGGATTTGAACCTGCAACAAAGAGCCACGAACGAACCTCCTCAGATCTGGAATCTCTCTTCAGAATAAGACTCTCCAATGGCTCCAAACATGCTCTGATACCATGTTAGAATTGGCTATGGATGCCACCCAAGATCTATGGACCAAATGGAAAGCACAAGAAAGAGAGAAATGATATGACAAGAATAAACTGTATTCAATGTCATTAATATGATATGATAATGATTATGATTACAAATGAGAAGACCCCTTGGTTATATAGCCAAGGTGAACATAGGAGGGCATAAGATTATGACAAGTGTCAGAATCTTATGACATGAGACAACTATGAAGACTTATCACTCCACCAAAGATGGAGAGATAATCACATGATGTGTCCACAAAAGGTGGAAATGATGAGGTGATGACATGTCAAGTCCACCAAAAGTGGAGATTCTCCAACAACCTCCTATGTGGTCCCTAAGTAAACTTAACTAAGGTGTAATTATGACCTAGGACAAGGTACAAGATATTTAACTACACCAACACCCTCAAACCTCTCTCCCTACGACCTCACAAGGAGAAGGTGACCTATTTGGACCAGGGGGCATTTTTGATCAAACATCATCATGAAACCCAAGGGAGCATGCCATTCACTTTCCCACCACTCCCACCCTTTCCATTAACATATGTATCACCTCTTGGTTTGGGGCTACCTTCACTACCACCACTCATCCAA
Source organism: Sequoia sempervirens (assembly GCA_007258455.2). NCBI lineage: Eukaryota > Viridiplantae > Streptophyta > Pinopsida > Cupressales > Cupressaceae > Sequoia > Sequoia sempervirens. Next base: position 125,315 of record VDFB02359762.1, read on the forward strand.
AACATTCCCCCAACCACCAATCAAGGCATCATACCAAATCCTCCCCCTTGTAATTGATATCACAACACCAAATGACAACCATCTCCATAGCACAAGCAACCAATACATCATCTATCATTCCTCAAAACATGGTCTCTCAAGGACCAACCATATCGATCACACCATCCACCACTCAAATCCCAATCATCAATATGACAATACCTCTTATCACCACAACAAACACTATTCCAAAACCACCTCCACCACTACCACCACCCAAACCAAACACATCAAAGCAATACATCATTGTGTTGCAAGCCACTCAACATGCTGCTTATCAGAAGGCACACCAACAAAACCAAAACCACCAAGCTGCACAAGTTACTCAAGTTTCCCAAGCCACACTACAAGCCCAACAAGCACAAGCCCAGGCTCAAGTGCACATGCAAGCTCAAGCCCAATACCAAGCCCAACAAGCAAATGTTGTTCAAAATCCCAATAAAATGTTAATGACTCCATGTATCGATCCAAGTCAATGATCACATGATCAAGACCTATCCATCAACAAACACATGGAAGATGTTTCTACCTCATCCAAAGATCAAATAAACATATATCAAGAGTCACTTTTTGATCATGATAAGAATCCCTCAACAATATCCAACAATGATCTATTTCAAGGAGTGTTAACATTATTTGATCCTGAAATCAACAATCCATCGACCAATGATCATGTTGAAAATATCTATACATCACCTAATAGGTTAGAGGACCTATCTCAAAAATTTATTCTAAAGCATGATCACACATCTCTTACCAAAGTCTAGCAATGGTCCTTTCTGTTGTGCCCTCAGCACACATGCCCCGTTTGGAACGGGGACCCTCTTTTCTTTCACCTTGTCGAGTCTTTTGGGGCTACCTCATTTTTCCTGCCCCTCTCTTTTTGATGTTCTGCATGGTCGATGCTGCTCCAAGGTTTCATCATAAATCGACCATGCCTTCGCTTTTGGGTTTTTGCTGCCCTCCGAGGGCCTTAGGGGTTTCTTTGGCTTTAGGCTCTGGACGGCCCTGGGCCCCTCCGGGCTCAGGCCTCCGGGGTTCCCTTATCAGGCTTCCCCTTTGCATTCGCTGCCCTTTGCGGTGTTCCCCAGGCATCTTTCCTCCCCTCGGGGCCCGCCCTACCGTCTTCCATTCAAGCTTCCTTAGAGATTTCCCGGGCGGCGTCTGCCCCTCCGGGCCCCAGTACCTGGAAGTCAGTGTCCAGACTTCCGTCCCGGGATCGCCGTCGGGCGTGGGCTCTCCGTTTGTCGCCCGCTCCTCGGGCCCTAGGATGTTGCTCGCCGCCGCCGTCACCCATGTGGTGCGAATATCTTCCGGCCTTCGAACCCCTCGCGGCTTCCCAGGCCCTGGTCCTATATTCACCGTGGCCATTCGAAGTCATCGCAAAATCAAACGGCGGCCATCTCTACGCGTCTTTCCGGCCGTCGGGCCTCGAGGTCTCTGCCGCCACTGTCGACCCAATTTGAATTTCACAAACTTTTTGGCGTGGTCATACTAGCATTTATTGCAGCATTAATGGCGGCCGGGGTATATAATGCCCGACCCACCAATGTCATTTTCACATTTGAGAATTGGAGTGAAATTGCATGAGCGATTTGGAGCCCACTGCCTTCAACTGTATCGCGATCCTCGATAGTCGACCGCACTCCATCGATCCCTGGTGAATCCCACGACCTCTGCTTGGTCCTTTCTGAGGTAGGCCATCCCCGTTTGCCCTCCCGTCGTTTTCAGGGATTTCGTTAATTGAACAATTAATTAAAATTGCATAAAATTGAAGAACACCCCGTGGCGCCCTTTACCCATGTCTTAGAATTTTCCCGAACTTGTCGAATTGGCCCTTTCCGCTGGCTTGGGACTCTTCTCGGTCACTGCTGTTCTTTGCGCAGGGCGGTCAGGCTCCCCGGGCTCGCCATCTGCCTTCGCTGTCTACCTTCGCCGTCCGCCTTCGCCGTCCGTGGGTCATCTCGCCAGGCCCGGCTGTCCGGAGTTCCGTCCTTAGAACTTCGTGAAGTTTCCGCCATTGTCCACGGCGGAACCCTGCCGGCTCCCCACCATCCGGGCCCCGTGCCGCCCTTTGCCGCCGCCGTCCATCATTGCTGAATCAAACGGAAGCTGGTGTGACCCGGCACCTCGGCCTTCGGACCCTGGGCCGCGCTTTGCGATCTGGCCATGCCAAACCACCTCGATGCTTTGGGACGCTTCGGGCCCCGTTGACTGGAGTTCCATCCCCGGAATTCCATGATTGTTCTGTCACCCTCGACGGCGAACCTCCGTCGGCTCCCCGCCCTCCGGGCTCCGGTCTTCCCCTCGTTGCTGCCGATCGAACCATTGCTGAGATGTCGCGGCGGTCGAAGCTCTGCGTCCCCCCTACCCTCCGGGCCTTGGAGATCCCGTCGCTGCCGCTGTTGCCCGATCGTTGCCTTAACCTCACGGCGGCCGTCACCTTTCGTCCTCCCGAGGTGCCGGACCTTGGGCTTCTCCTCGCCGTCACTGCTGAACAATATGCATATCTTCCGGCTGCAAACTTCTCCCGTCTCTCCAGTCGCCGAGTCTCGGGCCGCCCTTCACCACCGCCGTTCAAACCATAGCCGAAACCTCACGGCGGCCTTCGCGCCACGTCCTCCCAGCTGCCGGGCCTCGGTGGTCCAAATGCCGCCTGGCCTAAATCCAATATCTCATGCTGGCTGTCCTTTCACCGCTCGGACCCCACGTCTTGGACTTCCATTGCCGGACTTCCGTTTGTCGTCCGCCGTTGCTAGCTGCCTTCTCCTGCCTGCCTTCTGGCTTGAAACCTCCGAAGCTCTTTAGATCGATCCAAACAAACTCAAATTCAGAATCAGACTTCGACCCATGTCCTAAAACTTACTGGTCTTCATCATGGGCCTCCTAAAAACTTTAAATTTGGCCAAAGGTGGTCTCCGGGAACTTTCGGTCGTGTTTTCCCTTCTTGACAGCATTCCTGCCAGGGAAGTCCGGCCCTCCGGGCTCGGATTGTCCAAATGCTCTAAAATGAAATCGATATCATCTAAGGATAAGATTTATGATATATTTGAATGGTTATTTAGATGATGTGCTCACAATGTGGACTAATAGTAATGTTGTTGATGTTTTGTTGAACTGACTTCGCCCTTTGCTTGCAGGATATATGGAATCAGCTGCAGGAACTTCAGGGACCTCCACCGAAAAGGATAAGGGCAAGAAGTCTGGAAGAGCCGGTCGGGGAAAAGAAAATAAAGATTAGATGAAATTTCAGTTCCAGGGTGAGCCGCTCTAGTCAAAGGTCTCAACAGATTGGAAAGAGATCTCGGATACCAACATCGGCCAGGTGGACATAGATGAGTTCACCCAGAGGGTCAAGGTTGACCCTAAAACAAAGAATGCCAGATTAATACGACAAAGCAGAATTGCCAAGGCTGCTGGCTTCCCTCCCTCTCTGGTGGCACCTGAACTAGTAATGGCTTGCTGAGAAGCCTACCAAACGGACACCAGAACAATCGTGGACAAGGAGGGGAATATCCTCGCCGACATGTCGCCAGGGGGAATCACTAAAACATTTCACATTCCTACATTCCCACATATGGAGGTCCCCTCTTTGGATCAGTGCTAGGCAGCGTGGGATGCTAATCCATTGGGCTGCAAGAAATCAATTAACCTCTACTGGCTAAAGGAGAAACGGGGCAGTGAGAAAAAAGTTCCCCAAGAGCTATTCCATAGTGACTTCCACGAAGATTATCACGACTTGGTGACTATGCTAAGCAGGGTCATGGGTCTCCCGGCAGCTGCCTACTTCCAAGAGTGGATGGCATACTACATAGAGCAAATCCTGCGAGGGAATGAGGATGTTAACACCAAAACCTCATTCGACTGGGGAGGCATCATCAGCAATTGCTTCCACGAGCAGTTTGTGAACGTTAAGAAAAGCTCCAGGTTCTACATGACCTCTTACCTGGTATACTCCCTAGCAGGTCAGAGGCAATACAGTGGACTATTTGTGGCACCGGATTAGGGGCACAAGCGAGGGCTCAAACCGTTTGACAAGTACCCTCAGCTCCAGTACCGCCACTTCAAGAAGGAGTACTGTTAGGTTAATGACGCCTTCATTGGCCACATCATCAGATTGGTTGCTGGAGATTTTGAAAGGAGGGTTTCCCAAAGTGCCAGGGCACTTCTAAAGGAGTACGCCTTCCTGTTCATCCAATTCCCTAAGTTCACCTACATCCGTGCCCAGGGATTCATGGAACGGCCGAACAAGTTTCCAAGGTACCCTAACGACAGGATCATCCTCCTGGAGCTTTTCCGGCAGCTCCAACACATTCAAACGGTCTTCGACAACAAGCATGTATTGGGGATCCCCTATCTCATGACCCTCGGCCAAGGCCTGTATCGACTACAGACATCTTAGTGCATCGGCAACTCTGAGAAAGAACTTAAAAAATATAACTTTGACTGGTACACGGCTCGCCCGTGAATGGACCCACATGGTCATGTTAGGAAGGCATTAGGGCCGGCATACGCCCACAAATACCATATTGAAGACTTCTGGGCAGATTGTAAAGATGACAAAGAGGTACGCATGAGGCACTACATGTGCATGACTGTGCAGTTCCTAAGGAGGGTACAACTGTTCCAGGTGCCAGACTAGCTTGAGGAAGACGAGTCTATAATCATGCACCCAAGATACCCTGTGGTTGCCAACTTGGCAATCCCCTCCATAGATTGGGATGAGCAAGAGGTCGATGACCTAGACACTATCACCCAGCCGATCATAACTCGCACTAAGGAGTGGGTCGATGCACAGGTGGCGCAACTAAAGCGACAAGGAGTGGTCCTAACATATGAGGCGCTCAAGAGTGAGCTTAGCGCCACGGAGGATGTTGCCGCCACTACATCAGCTGTTGATACATCCAAGTCTCCCCCAGTCACTAGGTCTCAAAAGAGAAAGGGAATAGAGATAGCACAATCTGCGGACCCCACGGAGCAAGCAAAGAAAGACACGGGAGGCTCATCTACCAAGAGGCTCAAGCAGACAGTGGCAACAACTGAAGTGCAACCCACCTTGCTTCTTCCTGCCCCTCTTGGCGCACCACCCACCTCTCAGGCTATAATTGCCTCATCTCCACTGGTAGTGGATATCTCTGTCCATCTGGCTCCCTCACCCCCGGCCAAGACAATAATTGACGTCGACTCCTCTTCCAGCATGACCTCTCCCCCTTCCTCTTCTACTGCCATGTTGCCCATCACTTCCCTGCCTCTGGCAACAATAGCATCACCTGTTCCCCTTTCCACTGTACCTGATGCTATTACATGGCACCTGCAGAGTCTTCCTCCTGAGCTCTCACAAATCCTAATGGACCCTGCTCTCCAAGCAGCCCTTGCCCAAGCCCTCACAATAGCTCAGCCTTCATAATCGCCAATCGGGTTGCCCACCATGGAAGCCACAATGCATATTTTGAAGAAATTGGAGGAGCAAGAGCAGGAGGCCTCGAGGCCCATGGAGGAGGAGGCTGACGAATATCATGAGCATCCCAAATATGAGCATCGGACCATCAACAAGGTGGCCTATGAGAAAGAAGAGATAGGCTCCTTTGAGAGCAAGGATGAAGAAGATGGCTCGGATGATAAGGATATTATTCAGGCATTTGATGAGGACATTGAGGAGGAGTCGACTCAGTAGCCAAGGGATGTTGGGGGGGAGGCAGAGCAGCCATCACATGATGAAGAGAGGCAGCCATCAGAGGAACAACCACGAAAGGGTTTATTTGAGGCTGAGGCCTATATTGTGAAGATCCCCAAATCCGAGGCTGCTGAAGAAAAGGAAGAGGAGGCAGCAAAAGAGGACAGCCCCACCTGACAATTATCCACCAGGCTACCCACCAAACACCTCGTCTTTTATCAGGACTTGGACAAGGAGGAGGATGCTGATAAAGAAAAAGAGGAGCCCCAAAAGGAGAAAGAGACCAAAATATTCTCTGACTAAGAAAGGTGAGGGCAGCGATGATGCACCCAAAGACAAATCTGCCATGTCCGACTGGCTGGAGAAACAGCTGGAGAAGGCTACCCCAATACTGAAGGACCCGAGGGCAAGGCTGGAGGCCATCTTGGCTCGATCCCTGGCCACAACAAAGAAGGAGAAGAAGCCTAAGGTCTGTTCCAAGATAACGATGGACGCTTCTGGCTCTCGAGCGGCGCAAGTTGCCATGCCTACAGTTGGCCAGACCGGGGTGAGCTACAGTGTCTCCACCATTGACCTGCGGATGACAACCAGAGAATAGAAGGTCAAAAATTTGGAAGAGTTAGTGGCCATGGTGGTGCATCTGATCAAGCAAGACAAGGTCACCAAGGATGAACTTAAAGCACAGGTTGATGCCTTAACGGACTATATCCAGCAGTGGTCCTCAGTGGACGACCTACCCACCACCTCTGCGGCTGCACCGCAGTTGCTCTCCAAGGAGCAGATTGATAAGATGGAGAGGAGGAAGAACTTAGAGAAAACTACTGAGAATTGGTTCCAACAGGTGATAAACATTGGAAATGTGGGAATCGGCTTGGCTGTGCAGATAGCCAACAAGTTCCTAGGCCTGATCCAATCCCTGGAGAGCATGAAGGGTCTTTGCGCCAAGTTCCCTGCGATTTATGACTCCACCTTCCCAAGAGTTGAAGCCATCCTTCGGATGCCGGAAAGTATGTGGGAGGAGAAGCTAGGACTGAAGAAAGAGGATCATTGGTTAGTGGATGTGTGGCGCAGAGACCTCATCAACCAGAAGGAGAGGTTGGAGAAAATCCAGAGTAGAGTGGATCCAGATATCGAGTGGATCAAGGAGATAAGGGCAGAATGCACCGAGTATCTCAAGCTGATAACGGGCTATGATATGCCCATGGTGCAAATGGATGTCGGGAAGGTAAGGTCAGGAGAAGATGAAGGATGGGACAGCCAAAGAAAACACCACAGAATTCCTGAGTTTTTCTGCCTGTGCCTTCAATCGATCAGAGCTATTCAGAGACTAGGGCTCGAAGTATGATGAAGATTGGAAGCGGCTGGAAGAGAACACCAAAGAATGGAGTTACCAAGCATTAAGATGTGAGATCCTCGAAATAGATAAGCTCCAAGCCGTCATCCTCAAGTACATTGAACACGCAGGTTCCAAGGAGCAAGAAGGCAGCCTGGCCAAAGAAGAAGACCTCCCTGAAGAGTAGCTACAGCCAAGAAAACAGTAATTAGCTACAGCACGAAAGAGCAATAGTGTCATCCACTAGATGACAAAATAAGGAAAGGACAAAAGATGTTTTTAAATTGTAAATCTATTTTGGGGTAGGTGAAACCTTATTTTGTAATGAATCTTGGCCACACAATTGTAATGAATCTTAGCCATTCATTTAACTTTTGGAACACTATAAATAGAGCACTCCCCTCATTTGCAAAAGTGAGAATTGAGTTGTTGTAAAGGCATGCTACAGAAATTTATAAGAAATATCATTGACTTGGTGTATTTTCTTGATTTCTCTCTTGCCATTTGATTCATTTCTCCAAGTTCACATGTTTAGTTTAGATCTTGTGGCTGTTTAGTTAGCTGTTTACTGTATTTAGTTGAATCTGAGGAATGTTGTGTGTTGTTTATGAAAATTCTTGCTTTGTTGATAATCCTTTAGTCCATACTTTTTGTTGTTTGCTGAAAGTAGATAGCTATGCAAAGTTATCCTGGACTTGATTTGAAGCTGCCCCAAACATTTATCTTTAATTCATGCATGTATGTGGTGGATAAAGGATGAAATATCTGCAGCCCTTAGAAGATAGCACAATTTCCATGATACTGTGAAATCCCTGGTTAAGTGGGATATTTTTTTGAAGGATTGTCCATTGCAGGAACTCCATTGTCACTATTCATTATAAGCTTCAGATTTAGGAACTTTTCTTCCCCTTCGCTCTTTTTCTACTTTTTTAGAAACTGAACAATACCAAGGTTCATTGCGCATTGTAAAGCCAAATCTGCAACTAGATGGAGTTCAAGGCTGCTGTTTGAACCTACAGCCAGCACATAATTGCCTTCATAGTAAGGACTCCTTTTTAAAGATCCAACTCCATGCTTTGCATCCATACTTTGTATTTTCTATAAGACCGCCTTGTGATTCCAAAAAATCACATCAAACTACTGAGGTATCTAAGCACTGTCATGACCTGACACCTGAGAGACCTTGGGATAGTGTTCTGCAATCCGATTGTGGAAGATTGTCTTTCAGGAGAGGTAGTGTACCTACCCATTGCCTGTGTTGAAAAGTGCATAAAAACACCATCAACACTTTCCAAGACATATTGACATCCTTTGACCTCATGATTGTCGATATTGAAAGAATCTTCAACTCAACACTTGATCCAAATTCACTCAAAGATCAAGAGGATATTGAGCCACTTCCTATTCCTAATGAAGATATCCAAGAACCATTTGTAAGCAATCCATCCTTTAAAATTGACCCATGCCAAGAACTTGATCCAAAGCATGTCAAAAGCAATTTTAAAATCATTCAAGATCAAGAATTTGTATCCCCAAGTTACTGCAATAATCTAATGGATACTCTCCTATCTATACAATATCCACATGGCACATACTCCTCCATGTACCTATGATATGCTTTTTGTGGATGGACATGTAGATGATCTTCATTCAGAATAGGATTCCTTTACTCCTGGTATTATTACACAAAAAGAGCAGGTTATTGATTCCTATAGTCAAATAGAGTTATCAACATCAGAATTAGATATATCCCAAATTCAGATTGAGGACATCATGTATGAAGATATCCAACATTATCCACTAAAGGAAATATGTCATATAAAACAAGACATTTCAGAGTTAGCAAAGTAGCAAATTGAAACAACATCATCTATAATAAACATTTATCAGAGAAGGCTTACTGAACAAGACATCTCAAAATAAGCTGAATCAAGGAACAAAGGTGCTACTACCACCATACTGGGGGAAACTATGTATCAAGAAAACATCAACATAGAGAGCACAAAGTGTCCTTATGATGAAACTAATGCCAATACTACAACCAACCACATCATGAATCTTCAACCACCCATCACCCCATCCATGAATTGGGACCAACATCAAAAGAAGGTTTTGAATCAAAGAACAAAGAATGTTATCAAAGAAAAGGAAGTTAATAAGCACATCATACAAAACAAATACATATGGATACCATAAAATATAAAGAAAGATTATCCCTATCAAACTCTATTAGTCAAAGAAACTATGGGGAAAAAAGAAGGGAAAAGTATCTGTCAAAGATTTCCACAAAGGAAAAATAAGGCTTCTCAAGTGACGTACAAAGTATATCAAGTAGTTGGTCCTAATTCCACATACACTTACGTATCCACGCATCATTGCTCATCTTCCCAAGTTTGGAGAGTCAAAGGTTCCAAACTGTCAACCAATCCTCTTTTATCCCTAAACGCACTCCATCCGCGCCTCCACACATGATAGCCAATTCTCACATTGACCATGTATTGGCAACGACCCTTCATCATAAGGATTGAAAAGGCACTCTATCACGATGTGCGCATAGAGACAAAGTTAACTTCGATATCAATAAAGCAGATCAAGAATCTCAAAAGTTGCATTCAAGTGCACATATCTTGGCAAAGCAGCTTCTTCAAGTAGGATATCAATGAAACATTATTACATAATCATCTACATCAACACCACTAGGTGGTTCATCATGAGCTCAAAATCTTTCATAAAAAAAAGTCAAAAAATAAAAAATCCAAAAAAATTAGAAAGAGGATTGAAAACAGTAAAGAATTTTTTTTCCTCTAGTGAAAACCACATGGGAAACACTTTGGGCAGGTACCATGATGAAAACTTGGAAAACATGCATCATGTGTAGAATCGAGCATGTATGTGTGCCAGTTCAGGTGGAAGCATCTTATCCCATCCATAATAAATCCAACATTCCATCCATCTCAACCATAATAAATCCATTCATCCATGAACCATTTATCCAATACATTCATCTGCATCCATCTTCCACATTATCTTAATCTTGATGAAAGTTTGGTGCACAGTTTAAACTTGCTTATGATAGACATCTTGACATGGGTCATTTTCATTGATCCTATCCTACCCAACATTATTTGAGCCATGAAGCATTATCCAAATGAGCATTCATTATCTAAACACCTTATCTTATCATAAGATAATCCATATCCCTCCATGTCCATACACCCATCCAAGCATCAACCCATGGCATTCCAGACCTCGCTAGACACTGGGGGCAGATATTTATATCTTGCTTCAGGAATAAATCTTGACATATATCGTCCAACTTATGTGGTGATCTGAACATTGGAAAATGTGAAATCAAATTGGTCAAATCATTTGTGAGCAAAGATCCAAATCATTAGCCCATGGCATATTTTGACAAGAGGATGTTCCTTATCAAGTTTTATCTTCAATCGAACATCAATCCAAACAATCAATATCAGTTGCATCTAACGTGTGCTTCAATGTCACATCAAATCATTCAAAACAATTTTGTTCCAAATCAATCTTCAAAATCTTGATCAATGAAATCAAATCAATCACTCATGATCTTGGGATATCCATCTTAATCCTTGTGTTGCTTAACACTATCCTTGCATTTTTGTGTATCCTCAACAATGTTATCATCATCAATCCATCAATCTGATCAATCAACCCTAGCTTGATTTTCAAAAAAATCCCAAAAAAAGCACTGATGTCGTCACACATACATGTCCATATCCAAAATGTCAAAATCATGCGAAAAAATCCAAAAACATCCAAAACATTCATAAAAATAAAAAATGTGAAAACTTGGTATTTGAACTATGTCATTTCTAAGCTTAAATGTAGGAAAGGCTAATCTTTGATCATCCCCTGAGACACGAAACCCAAAAACATTTGCAAAATATCAAAAGTACCAAAAATAGCCTCAAAACATTTCAAAAAGATCAAAAACATTCAAAAAACCCAAAAAATCCATTTGTCCCATATTGATTTCACCCATAATAAACATCCACCTATAATAAATCATCATCACCTTCATCCTTTGGCAAAACAAACAGAAACAACCACAACAATCAACAAAAATCAAGCTTCAAATGTAAAATCAAAATTGAAACAACAAATGTTTAAACGCAAAATCAAACTCTTGATCATTTTCAAACATGTCAGTCAAACTTATATCAAAATCCTATCAAAAAACTTATCAACCCATCATCATCAGGTATACAATGCATGTGGGTATGTGCAGGATCATCATGGAAAAAACAAGCCCTTAACTCGTGAAAAATTTAGAAAAATCAGAGTTAGGCAACTTGACGTAAAAATTTAAATAAGTTATCTATATTATTTCAAAAATATGTAAGAATAGAATTTGTAGAAAATTCAATGTAGTTTCTAAACTACTAGGTTTATTTAAAAAAAACTATTTGGTAAAATTGAAATTTCAATGTAGTAGTACTTAAATTTCGTTAAAAATAAGTAGGTGTTTTCTAACCACCCTAACCACAATAAAATGGTAATATTTTTGTATAAGATTTTAGATATAAGTAGAGGACTCATGTCCTGATGTGATGCATATTTTTTTATAATTTTTTTCCAAGTAAATAATTAATTATGAATTTTTTATTACAACTTTTAAAAATATAAAACTCATATGTCTGACCACCTTAACTTGGTCAAAACTTCATGAAATTCATTTTTTTTTTAAAATCCTATAGTATGTGAAGCAAAGAATGTGACACATGTTTCAAATTCAAAAAATGTGACATTATTTGAAAGCTATAGATATTTTTCAATCATCTTATCAATTAGGACTTTAGTCATAATTCAAATACAATATTTATAATAATTATTTATTATATTCAAAGTAAAAGATAATTTATATTAGTGGAAAGCTAAGAATATCCTTTAAAAACCCTTTTTGTTTCATCAATTTTGGGTAGAAAAAAAGTCATCAACCACATGCCCTAAACATACCCATCATATCGCCACTTTTTGGCCCATCATGATCCTACACATACCCATGTCCTAGGATATATCATTTCGACAATGGGCATCATTTTGGATATCACTTTGGATACTTATCCTAAACAAAACACATCCCCTTGGCTAGCAATATGAAGAACATTGACTTGTTTGTGTACTTGATATTTTCTTTTTGATTTATCTTATTGTGCTCGCTCCAATGACCTCTTGATGATGTCTAATCAAAACAATTTAGAGAGAAAGTAATGGGGCATCGATCATTATCTTTTTTCTATTGTGCTTGTTGGATGTTCTTCTAATATAACTTGGCGAATACTTGCTTTGTTAGGTGCATCCTAGCAAGGTTTTCGTATGTCAGGTGTGAACAAGAATACTCCTATTTGTTTGTCGAGTCAAAGTCCATCACACTGGGTACAATGCCATCCTGGTTCTTTATATGTTGATGCATCGTATCTATGTGTGTTATTAAACATAAGGTAATTGGCCCTTTTAAAAATCCCAATTCCTCGGTAAGCAAATGATGATGATGATCATAATCATTATCATCTCTAATAAAGTTGGCTTGTTGGTGTCTCGTGTCATCATCTTATTTTCTTCCTACTTCCTTTCGGGCGAACATGGTACCATGAAAATTAATCATAAATCATCTTTAATGCATCCACCCTACATCCACAAACCGTCAACATACTACATAATGCATATCATATCATATAGAAAGCATTAATCATACCGCATGGTTTCATCCCCATCATTGCATAATATAGATTGGTTATTCTAGGCATCTCATAAACCATACATTTATCATCCACTACATAATCATAAAAGCATCATCATATCATATCATGTGCATCCATATCATCCATGCATCATCATATGATCCATTATATATAAACATCATAATCATCTCATATATATATCATCAATAATGTAACTGTCATGGTACAAAATCAGGATCAAGTGTGTATAATATATCAAAGTAGACATGAAGTTACCCATGGTTGATGACTATCTACAACATCAAATCTATCTACATCAAACATTCAAGATGAACTAATCTTGAACCTCTTTGTCGCAAGATCGACCCTCAAATTGAACCTTTTCCCTCGATCTCTCGAGGGGAAAATATATCGGCGTAATTCTTCATTTGTTGGGGCAGCAGTGGGGCATCTGAAAAAATCATAGAATTTTTGAATTTTGATCAGGAAATTGTATTCTTTGAACCAACATAGCAAGTACATTGCTTCAAAGAGGGAACAAATGTAGACACGTAAAATGTACATGCATCTGATCCCAACCACTAATTCCATTTCATCCTAAATCATCCCTCGATCTAACCATTTAATTGAATACCTTTATTTGATTAAATTCATCAATGTTCCTCTCTTAATTAAATAAATAATTTATCAAATTAAGTCATCCTTTCTTGTTAATTAAATCAATCGGTCTAATGTAATTATCCCTATTTAATTAAATAATCAATTTTTATTTGATTAAATCCATAAAGTCCATCCATTAAATTAAATAAATTAAAACCTTATTTAGTTTAATCTAACTTCATCTCCTTGGTTAAATAAAACAAAAATCTTTATTTAATTAATCTTGAAATCATATTCTTCTCATATTTGATTTAAATAAATCCATAAAATCTAAATCAATATGTCACATCATTTTGACCTCTCATTAAATTAATTAACCTTGATTAATTTAATTTCTTTCTCATGTCCTATCCTCTAGCTTTTGCAACTTGCACATGAAAATAGATTTAATTCTATTAAATCTCTATTTTCTCTCAAAAGGCATAATAAAGGAATATTCCTCAATTTTGAATTCAAAATCCAAGTGGACTTTTTCCTTCCAACAAGGCATTTACTGCACCTAAAAATTCCTTTTTCCTTGAGCCAAGTGGCATTCAATGCACCTTCTTTCCCTCTTACATGTCATTTCAACAATTTCAAATTTAAATATATGCATTTATTGACACATTCTTCAAAACTTGCACATCCTCCATCCATTCACATGTTGACAAGGGCACCTTGCTATTCGTTGATTCTTAGTCCCACATTGATCCATTTTGGACATCTCTTCAACTTGATATTCTATAAATAAGAGGCTTCATTCCTCATTTGATCATCCACAACTTGAGTAAACTTACTATACTCAAATTCATCCAAGCATAGTTAGGCTTTTGATGGTTTTCAATGTGGAGCTCCATTGAATTCATGACCACAAGCATGCATCTTTCATCAATCATCTTCATCACATCATTGGAGTTGGGAAAAAATCAATTTTCACATCAAATTGACACCAACTCCCTCAAGAGATTAAGAGTTTGCTTTGTTTTAGAATATATTTGATTATCTTTGTTTTAAGTGTGTTGTGTTCTTCATTTCATTCATTTTCTCTTACATTAAAATGGATTTCTTGAGTAATCTCTATTCTAACTTACATTTGATCTTATTAATGTGTTCATTTATTGTGTTCTTCTAGGTATAGGATATTGGTTCACAATACTAACTCCCTCAAGAGATTAAGATTTTGCTTTGTTTTAGAATAGGATTTTATTATCTTTTTTTTAAGTGTGTTGTGTTCTTCATTTCATTCCTTTTCTCTTACATTCAAATTGATTTTCTTGAGGAATCTCTATTCTAACTTGCATTTGATCTTATTAATGTGTTCATCTTTTGTCTTGTTGAAATCTCTTCTTTCTTTCATTCCTTCTCTCTTTTCACACTAATAGGGTACTATGATAGTTAATCACCACCATCATTAATCCTACATCCACAAATCTTCAACACAATGCATATCATATCATATAGAAAGCATTAATTATACCACTTGCTTTCATCCCCATCATTGCATAATATATATTGGTTATTCTAGGCATCTCATAAACCATACATTTATCATCCACAGCATAATCATAAAAGTATCATCATATCATATCATGTGCATCCATATCATCCATGCATCATCATATGATCCATTATATATAAACATCATAATCATCTCATATATATCATCAATAATGTAATTGTCATGGTACAAAATTAGGATCAAGTGTGTGTAATATATCAAAGTAGACATGAGGTTACCCATGGCCGATGATTGTCTACAACATCAAATCTATCTACATCAAACATTCAATATGAACTAATCTTGAACCTCTCTGTTGCAAGACCGACCCTCAAATTGAACCTTTTCACTCAATCTCTCGAGGGGGCAATATACCAACGTAATTCATCATTCACCGGGGTAGCAGTGAGGCATCCAAAAAAATCATAGAATTTTTGAATTTTGATAAAGAACTTGTATTCTTTGAACCAACACAACAAGTACATTGCTTCAAAGAGCCTGGGAAAAATGTAGACACATAAAATGTACATGTATCTGATCTCGACCACTAACATCGTTTCATCCTAAATCATCCCTCGGTCTAACCATTTAATTGAATACCTTTATTTGATTAAATTCATCAATGTTCCTCTCTTAATTAAATAAATAATTTATCTAATTAAGTCATCCTTTCTTGTTAATTTAATCAATCAGTCTGATCTAATTATCCCTATTTAATTAAATAATCAATTTTTATTTGATTAAATATTTAAAGTCCATCCATTAATATAAATCAATTAAAACCTTATTTAGTTTAATCTAACTTCATTTCCTTGGTTAAATAAAATAATAATATTTATTTAATTAATCTTGAAATCATATTCTTCTCATATTTGATTTAAATAAATCCATAAAGTCTAAATCAATATGTCACTTCATTTTGACCTCTCATTAAATTAATTAACCTTGATTAATTTAATCTCTTCTCATGTCCCATCCTCTAGCTTTTGCAACTTGCATATGAAAATAGATTTAATTCATTTATTAAATCTCTATTTTCTCTAAAAAAAGCATAATAAAGGAATATTCCTCAATTTTGAATTCGAAATACAAGTGGACTTTTTCCTTCCAACAAGGAATTTACTGCACCTAAAAAGTCCTTTTTCCTTGAGCCAAGTGGCATCCAATGCACCTTCTTTTCCTCTTACATGTTATTTCAACAATTTCAAATTTCAAATATATGCATTTATTGACACATTCTTCAAAACTTGCACATCCTCCATCCATTCACATGTTGACAAGTGGCACCTTGCCATTTGTTGATTCGTAGTCCCACATTGCTCCATTTTGGACATCTCTTCAACTTGATATTCTATAAATAAGAGGCTTCATTCCTCATTTGATCATCCACAACTTGAGTAAACTTACTATACTCAAACTCATAGCAATCTTCATCAAATTAATCCAAGCATAGTTAGGATTTTTGCATGTTTTCAACATGGAGCTCCATTGAAGTCATCACCACAAGCATGCATCTTTCATCAATCATCTTCATCACATCAAATTGGCACCAAATCCCTCATGATATTAAGAGTTTGTTTTGTTTTAGAATAGGATTTGATTATCTTTTTTTAAAGTGTATTGTGTTCTTCATTTCATTCATTTTCTCTTACATTAAAATGGATTTCTTGAGGAATCTCTATTCTAACTTGCATTTGATCTTATTAATGTGTTCTTGCAGGTATAGGATATTGGTTCATGGTATGTTTACAAATTTAGGTCCCTTGGAAGCTTAGAAATCATTGAAGATCAATTTTCAAGGTTGATCAAGTATTCCCCTCATTCAACAAGTCAAAGAATCAACAAAATCTCATTTTTAGACCCGTAAATTAGAGGTTCTGAAGCAGACACTTGTAGGAAGTAAAAGTGAAGACTAGAAACTTCGAAATCCACCTTTGAAATTCTAGAAATTTAAAAGTGGAATCATTCTCCATGGGTGGCAAATGATTCCCATCCCAAGGACATTTTTTGGATTTTTACGAGTATGTGCAGGATCATCATGGAAAAAATAGACCCTTAAGTGGCAAAAAATTTGAAAAAATCAGAGTTAGGAAACTTAATGTAAAAAATTGAATAAGTTTTCTATATTATTTCAAAAATACATAAGAATAGAATCTGTAGCAAATTGAATGTAGTTTCTAAACTACTAGGTTTTTTTTTTTTTTTAAATTTATTTCTAAAATTTGAAATTTCAATGGAGTGGTACTTAAATTTCAGGGAAAAAATAAGGTATTTGTCTGACCAATTCTAACCAAAATAAATTAATAATATTTTTTTATAATATTTTAGATATAAGTAGATGACTCATGCCCCAATGTGATGCATATTTTTTGTAATTTTTTTCCAAGTAAATAATTAATTATGATTTTTTTATTACAAATTTTAAAAATATAAAAACTTCGTATGTTTACACCTTAACTTGGTCAAAACTTCATGAAATTCAATTTTTCTTTTTTTTTTAATCCTATAGTATGTGAATCATAGAATGTGACACATGTTTTGGATTTAAAAAGGTGATACTATTTGAAAGCTATATATGTTTTTTCAATCAACCTATCAATCATAAATTTAGTCATAATTTGAATAGAAAATGAATAATAATTACTTATTAAATTCAAAGTAAAGCATAATTTATATTGGTGGAAAGCTGAGAATCTCCTTTCAAAACCCTTTTCGTTTCATCAATTTTGGGTAAAAAATAGTCGTCAGCCACATACCCATCATATTGCCACTTTTTGGCCCATCATGATCTTACACATACCCTTACATTTTTAGATACCCTTTTGTCCCAAATGGGTTTTGATACTGTTTGGAAAAACTTGGACTGATTCGCCTAGAATGGCGAATGAGTCTCTCCAAGCTTGGAAAACAACATCAACAACATTTCAAATGTAATTTCGAGTCTTCATCAAGGCTTCAGGTGCACATTTTCAGTCTGAATAATTTCTGTTGCAGTTTATTATTCATTTTTAAGTTATTTTGCATTACAGAATGTGTATGCTAGCATAGTTTAATTATTAGCTTTGCATTCATATTCATTCACTTAAATCACTTAATTTGCATTTAGTTTACTTCATTTAGCTTAGACAACATCATACATAACATAATTTGAATGAACCCTTAGCATTTTTGGCTCTATCTCTCTCCTTTTAGGTGAAAAACCCTAGAAGAGCTTAGAGAAGTGCATAGGAACCCAAAAATCTATGTTTCAATAATATCCATCAAATGTGGAGTTTATTTGAAGCTGGACATGGTAAAGGAGAAAACGATGGACTAGGTGCATGTGTGAAAAGAGCTCTTGCTAGAGAGCAACTAAAATTTGAGGATGTTGTGAAATTTAGAGATGCATGTGCAATTGTAGATTGGTGCAATACCAAATTATCTACAAGAACAAGTGAGAGCTCAATAATTCAACGCTTCTTTTGGTTAGTTTAAGAAAATGATATTTTTCTCGACAAGATTGTGAAAGAATTGATGGATCTACAAAATGGCATTTGTTTAATAGTTTGAATGCAAACACATGGACAATATGGACAAGGGAGCTTGCATTATTTTGTCAAATTTGTATTGCACTTAACACCTACATTGACACATGTTCAACATGGAATGACAATTGAATATAATCAAGTGTTCGCATCAAATGATTATGATCATGTTTTAGATCTTGTACAAGAAGGTACATTAAATTGAATTGAATTTTATATGTATACATGTTTATATGTGAATTAAATATAAGTCATATCTTTATTGATTTTTTTATTTATTTTTGTAGGACATGTGTATGTTGTTGTTGCACTTGAGGGGAATGAAGATGAGACAGAGTATTGGTTGACTAGATGTGTTGAGAGAAAACATAAGTTGACACATCCTAGAGTCGATGATGACAACTTTGAGTATCCAACTAGTTCAATGGTTGTTGTTGGCACCTGGCTTCAAAAATATTTGATTATAAAGAATGGCTTGCTTGCATTTGAAGATTATGAAAGACATAATAAGATTATACATTATTCACATTTGATTTTGGCAAGCAATATAAAACTAGTTAGATATCAAGGGAGGCCTACTAATAAAGTGTTATGGACACTTTCAATGGATGATCATGAGACAATCATAGATGCATTACAAAAAAGAGAGTATGTAGATGGTACAAAAAAGTAAATAAATATTGGTAACTATATAGTTGTATATATATTTAATTGATAGTTGATATGTAGTTAAAAATTTATCACATATACATGTCTATATATATATATATATTTGTCTTTAGTCATTTCCTAATTAAATTTTTATATCATTTTTTTTTTTGGGTCTACCAAAAGTATATGCATTACAAAAAAGAGAGGACATGCATATATATTAAGATGGAGTTTGAATCTAGAGACAAGTAACTATATATAGTTCTAGATACATTTAATTGATAGTATAAATATAAAACTAAATAATTCATTGTCATTTTATAAAAAGTTTATAATTGATTTCATATCCCTTTAAGCCATTCTCTTAGGACCCCATAAGCCTCCCTCTTTTGTACTATTAATCATTCCTCTTTCATCCCCTTAATTCTCTCTATTAATTCCCCTTAATCCATCCTCTTGCACCCCCTTAAGTCACTCTCTCAACACCCCTTAAGTCATCCTCTTAGGAACCCTTAAGCCATATCCTCATATGTCTACCCTTAATCCATCCACTTTCATCCCCTTAAGTCTCTCTATTAATTCCCCTTAAGCCATCCTCTTAGGACCCCTTAATCCATATCCTCATTTATCTAACCTTAATCCATCCACTTGCATCCCCTCAAGTCACTCTCTCAACACCCCTTAATCCATCCTCTTAGGACCCCTTAAGCCATATCCTGATATATCTACCCTTAATACATCCTATTGCATCCCCTTAAGTCTCTCTATTAATTCCCCTTAATTCATCCTCTTAGGACCCCTTAAGCCATATCCTCATATATCTACCCTTAATCCATCCTCTTGCATCCCATTAAGCCTCTCTATTAATTCCCCTTAAACCATTCTCCTAGGACCCCTTAGCCCATAGCCTTGTATATCTACCATTAATCCATCCTCTTTCATCACCTTAATTCACTCTCTCAATTCCCCTTAAGCCATCCTCTTAGGACCCATTAAGCCATATCCTCTTATTTACCCTTAATCCATTTCCTTGCATTCCCTTAATTCATTTCCTAGGATTTAGGTCTTAGGGTTAAGTGTTTAGGATCTTCATATCCTAGGGTTCATGAGATGCTTAGAATAACAATTCTATATGGGTTAAGGGTTTAGGGTTCATCTCCTAGGCTTTAGATTTAGGGTTAAGATTTTAGGATCTTCATATCCTAGGGTTCATGAGATGCTTAGAATAATAAATCTATATGGGTTAATGGTTTAGGGTTCATCTCATAGGCTTTAGGTCCTAGGGTTAATGTTTTAGGATCTTCATATCCTAGGGTTCATGAGAGGATTAGAATAACAAATCTATATGGGTAAAGGGTTTAGGGTTCATCTCCTAGGATTTAGGTCTTAGGGTTAAGTGTTTAGGATCTTCATATCCTAGGGTTCATGAGATGTTTAGAATAATAAATCTGTATGGCTTTTAAGGGTTTAAGGTTCATTAAAATCTTCATATCCTAGGGTTCATGAGATGCTTAGAATAAAAAATGTATAAAGGATTTAGGGTTCATCTCCTAGGATTTAGGTCTTAGGGTTAAGGGTTTAGGATCTTCATATCATAGGGTTCATGAGATGCTTAGAATAACAATTCTATATGGGTTTTAAGGGTTTAGGGTTCACCTCACAGGCTTTAGATCCTAGGGTTCATGAGATGCTTATAATAACAAATCTATGAAGGGTTTAGGGTTCATCTCCTAGGATTTAGGTATTAGGGTTAAGGTTTTAGGATCTTCATATCCTAGGGTTCATGAGATGCTTAGAATAACAAATCTATATGGGTTTCAAGGGTTTTGGGTTCATCCCCTAGGATTTATATCCTAGGGTTCATGATATTCTTAGAATAACAAATCTATAAAGGTTTTAGGGTTCATCTCCTAGAATTTAGGTCTTAGGGTTAACGTTTTAGGATCTTCATATCCTAGGGTTCATGAGATGCTTAGAATAAAAAATCTATATTAGTTTTAAGGGTTTAGGGTTCATCTCCTAGGCTTTAGATCCTAGGGTTAAGGATTTAGGATCTTCATATCCTAGGGTTCATGAGATGCTTAGATTAACAAATCTATATGGGTTAAGGGTTTAGGGTTCATCTACTAGGATTTAGGTTTTATGTTTTAAGGTTTATGATTTCTAGGTTTCATGAGATGCTTAGAATAAAAATCTATGTGGATTAATGGTGTAGGGTTCATCTCCTAGGTTTTAGGTCATATGGTTTAGGGTTTAGGGTTTCTAGGGTTCATGAGATGCTTAGAATAACAAATCTATATGGGTTAATGGTTTAGGGTTCATCTCCTAGGCTTTAGGTCCTATGGTTTATGGTTTAGCATTTCTAGGTTTCATGAGATGCTTAGAATAAAAAATCTATATGGGTAAATGGTTTAGGGTTCATCTCCTATGCTTTAGGTCCTATGGTTTAGGGTTTAGGGTTTCTAGGGTTCAATATGAGATGTTTAGAATAACAAATATATATGGTTTAATGGTTTAGGGTTCATCTCCTAGGCTTTAGGTCCTATGGTTTATGGTTTATGGTTTATGGTTTCTAGGATTCATGAGATGCTTAGAATAACAAATCTATATGGGTTAATGGTTTAGGGTTCATCTCTTAGGCTTTAGGTCCTATGGTTTAGGGTTTAGGGTTTCTAGGGTTCATGAGATGCTTAATCCCTTTAAGTCATTCTCTCAACTCCACTTTATCCACCATATTGCATCTATTAAGTCACTATATATGGGTTAAGGGTTTAGGGTTCATCTGCTAGGCTTTAGGTCCTATGGTTTATGGTTTAGGGCTTCTAGGGTTCATGATATACTTAGAATAACAAATATATATGGGTTAATTGTTTAGGGTTCATCTCCTAGGCTTTAGGTCCTATGATTTACGGTTTAGGGATTCTAGGGTTCATGAGATGCTTAGAATAACAAATCTATATGGGTTAATGGTTTAGGGTTCATCTCCTAGGCTTTAGGTCCTATGGTTTAGGGTTTAGGGTTTCTAGGGTTCATGATATCTCGTAAGCTGGCCCCTCTCAACCCCTAATCCACCCTCTACATTTCCCTTTTGCAGTAAGTGATTCTATAAACTCCCCTTAATCCACCCTCTTGTATCCCCTGAAGCCATCCTCTTAAAGGAACCTTAAGTCATATCCTCTTACATCCCCTTAATCCACCATCTTGCATCCCTTAAGTCACTCTCATAATTCCCCTTAAGCCATCCTCTTAGGAAGCGTTAATCCATATCCTAGGTTTCATGACATGCATCCCCTTAATCCACCCTCTTGCATCCCTTTAAGTCATTCTCTTAACTCCCCTTAACCAACCCTCATGCATCCCTTTAAGTCATTCTATTAACTCCCCTAAATCCACCCTCTTGAATCCCCTTAAGTCATTCTCATAACTACCATTAAAGAATTCTCTTAGGACCTCTTAAGCTATATCCTCTTAGGTTCCCTTAATCCATCCTATGGCAAACATCACTTGAATTTGTAAGGAATTTATAAGATCCAATTTTCTAACTTTTACTATGTATTTTTATTTTCTTGCATGAATTATTTAGTTAAATGACTCATAAAAACTATAGTTACTTTACTTACATTAATTATTTTTGAAAGTTCTCATCACGTCAGTCTACCATGTGATTGTCACTATAAATTTTTTTATCAAGAGACTATGTAAATATTAATTTGTGGTCCTGACCTAAAAGTTGATAAGCTTTAATTGTATCTACATGCACATATATGTTTCATCATGTTATATAGTTTTATTAAACATAAATATACATTATATATGTTTGTTTGATGTATGAACTTCAATGAACTTATTAGTCACTTTTTAAATATCTTGTTCCAATTTTATCTTATACAAATCATGTCTTGTATTTACCACATTTTATATAATTGTTCAATTGTATAGATTATACATTTTATACATACAAGGAGATATATTTTTCTTCAATGATTCAAATATTTTCTAGAATTGGAAAATAGTTAAAATTACGTACCCTTAATTTATTATGAATATGATCTAAACTATTTAAGGAATGTTTTAATTTGTCACCTAACCATGTGATAAACTATTGAAATTTTAAGAGTTAATCATTTTAAGACATGTCTAAACTTAATTCAACAATGACATGTAAATATATATGAAATTTTATTCTAGATAAGAATTTATATAGTGCATATTACTTGAAAATTAGATAAAATATATATACATACATGAGTGCATATAATCATCAAAATGAACATAACATGATCATAATTGAATGAATATATATAATCATCATATTAAAGTAAACTAATATAAATAAACACAAACATGATCATATTAATTGATAAAATGTATGTGAAATGGTCCATGAAATAACATGTTCAAAATGTATATGTCAAGTCCAACACACATTTAAATAAAACTAGAGATCTGTAGTCCATAAAATTTAAAACCATCTAACTATCAGGGAGTTCAGTCAAATCAAGTCTCCTCTTTGCTCCACATGGACTATATGTACTTGTATCATGCTCTAAAAGAGTACAAGAAAATCGAAATTAGATTTAGAGTTATTTAGAAATTTTGATATAATTTAACATATAAACTTGAAAATATAAAAGTTTGATAAAAATAAACTTAATTAAATATCTAGTAAATACAATAAAAATGATTTTTAGTATGCATAAACTACCATATGATCATGTGAATCTACTATCACATTTTGTTCAATGGGTAGCATAACTGTCATTCAAGAAGGTCCAAATGCTTGATCTACTATATCCTACATATTCATATAAAGCAAACAATATGTTAGAACCTCAAATATATATATTTAAAAGGTCCCTAAAAATTATATAGGAGATAAATAGTAAATTTTACAACCTCAAATGATATGACCTCATGATCACGCACCTGAGATTGCCTATGCATAAATGTTGATGATGTCTCAGGTGTGCCCGCCATGGGTATCACATGAAATCCTTGCATATAGATACAACAATGTATAGATCGTTCACACATGTGTACAAATTCAAATTAAATTAGATCTATGATGTGTATTTAATTTAAAGTTAACAAACTTTTGAAAGCATGCACTTGAGCTGATGATGATTGAGGAGCAGTCACCACAACTTGTGGTTGGTCGGTACTCAGCATCGCATGACCTCCTTGCATCTAGCTACAATATATTGAATTTCACACATGTGTACAAATTCAAATTAAATTAGATATGTCCACATAAATTGAAATATATATTGGTTTGTACCTGACCAAAAGGTGAGCCCAATTCTACAACACTCGGAATATAGAAAAAATCATATTGAGATTCATGCATCGTGTGATCATGCATCTACACTAAACACTTCTTGAATTAATATTATATATATATATATATATATATATATATATATATATAATTTGTTATTATTTACATGAATTTTGCACATTTCAAAAAAATTATTTAAATGTGCCTAAGTTCAAAAGATGAACATGCTTGTGTAGGATGGTCCTTAGAATATAGTAAATCCATATATGGCTCCATCCTAGATGCATATGGGTCACCTGAAGTAGAGAATACTTGAGACTAAATCCTAAAGAATTAGACCACCTAGTTAAATATATCAAATCTAAAAAATCTGATGTCAACTTAGCAGTTGGAGAGTTGATGGCTAATGTTAAAGAATCTTCAGATTCTAGTTTATCTTCTAGGAGTGTAAATCTCACTCCTAGTATTTCAAAAGAAAACCCTAACCCTTTTTATGTATCCCTCTACATTAATTGGTATCAGTTAAGTAATTGTATCATAGAATCAAGGGCCTCAGATAATGTGATGTCTTACAAGGTTGCTCAAGCCTTAGGGTTATCATTAACAAAGACTTTCAAAGAATTCTATTTAATGGATTCTAAATGGGCACCATTAATTAAGAAGATAAAAGATTCCCATGTGTCTCTAGTTACAAGGTTGCTCAAGCCTTAGGGTTATCCTTAAGAAAGACTTTCAAAAAATGCTATTTAATGGATTCTAAACGGGCATCATTAATTAGGAAGATAAAAGATTCCCATGTGTCTCTAGTAGCTCATCCAAATAAAGGGCTCAAATTAACTATCTTGATATAAAATATTCCTACTAGGTATGGTATATTACTTCAAGTCCATGTTTTTTCAAAGAATTAGGTGGATAAATACAACTAGATTGGTCTCATACATTGATTTATTTAGGCGACAAAAAGGTACAACTAGATCCAAAACCTAAGGCCAAATTTACGGTTCTAAAATTAGAGGATCCTAGGTCTCAAATCTTATTTGAAGAGTCATAATTTGGTAATTATATACTACTCTCAAAATAAATAAATAAATACACATATTTCCTTAGCTCAGATATTTCTTCAGAATTTTTGACCTTAGAGTTTGATGGAAGTTGTTTGAATTTAGGATCTAGTTCAAGGGATGTCTTAATTTCTCCAACTAGGGATAAATTTCATTTCTCATATAAATTGGAATTTAAAACACTAGAAATACAACAAAATGTGAAGCTTTTTTGTTGGGTTTTTGAACAAATAAAGAGAAAGGGATAAGAATTATGAGAGCTCTTGGAGATTTAGAATGAATTGTCAAAACATGTGTGTAGAGTCTTTATAGTAAAAAATGAAAGGCTGAGGCATTATAGGAAAAAATCTTGGACAACATAAAGAATTTTGACACTTTCTCCATCAAAGTAGTGCTTAGGGAAAAAAAATCAAGAGCTGATTCATTAGTAGTTTCTACCTTTTTGTTGCTACCTCATCCTAATTTTGAAGAAGATTCATATTGAATTGAGACGATAAAAAGGCCTAGTGTGCCAGACAATGCACAGTGTTAGCAAGTTTTTGAAAATGACAAGAATATTCAAGCCTATTTGGAAATTATAGAAATGTTTGAAAATTCTTACTTCAAAGGGAGTACAAATAAATACAATGAATTATTCCCAAATGATATATGAGACTTCTAGAGGATGGGGTCATCCAACTCAAAGGTAACAAAATTACAAAGGGTATGGTTTCTTTGAAATATTTTTTTGATAAACATGATAGATCTATTAAGAAAAGAAAATTGGGGAAGCCATTAATAGTTTAGGAGAATATGATTCAAATAAAATTGGAGATCTTGATTGCCTAAAGATGGTATATATTGGCGAACTTTTCACACCAGAAGAAAGTAATAAGTTGATAACCTTGCTAATAAAGTATTGTAGTGTAGGAAAATGTGCTTCTTTACATTTTCACACTTTGTTTAGGTCCCCTCAATTAGATTGAACTTAATTATGCCTTAATAAGCCCTATTTTACATCTAAAATATTAATAAATTACATTTTTTGAAGGAAAACCTGACAAAAATTAATGCCAACACATAAATAATTACCCTGAGCAATGTGTGTTCTAGGAATGGAAACCTGGGACCAATTCACCCACGGAAAAGTGGGTTCCCTGAAGTTCTCGAAAGTCCCAGAAATGCTATGTTTTGAAAGTTATTTTAACACCAATATTTCACTACAATTATGAATGGCTATGATTCTATGTAAATTATACATTGCTTTTGGTTCTCTATATAGAAAGCATCCTCCCGAATACTAATTATTCTCCTGAAATATAAATTGTTGAGGTTGCTTGGCCCTCTGCAAAAATGTCATCCAAATGTCATGGAAGTGATTTCAATATACAAGTGACTGATTAGTATCCATTCACGCGAGATGATGTTCTACCATTTTATATCCACCGCCGGCTGGTGAAAATGGATTGAAAATACACCACCCGGTGATAAACTCAAAATAACCTGAGTTTCACTACTCAACAATTCCAACTTTGCCGATTCTCCGTTTCAAACCGGCCTTCAGCTTCAATCGAATTGGTTTTGATCCAGTCGGCGAGGCTGTTGATTGATAAACCCATGGTGATGGTTTCAAGCGAGTGAAGATCGACCAATATATCTGGTAACAAATTTTGCTTCCGGCTTTAAAAATGAAAATGATGGAGCGAAGAGCGATCGTCGGGAAATATGGAGATCCACCACGAAATAGCGTTTAAAACGATGGAAGAGTCTATTTGGTTGAAGATTGACAGTGACATCGAGGAAATGCTTAATGTAGGATTAA
This sequence comes from Sequoia sempervirens, assembly GCA_007258455.2. Taxonomy (NCBI): domain Eukaryota; kingdom Viridiplantae; phylum Streptophyta; class Pinopsida; order Cupressales; family Cupressaceae; genus Sequoia; species Sequoia sempervirens. Next base: position 152,530 of record VDFB02359762.1, read on the forward strand.
ATAAATTAGTAGCTAAACAAATTTTACCAAGCATTGATGATGGAAGATGTTTTATATGGAAGAAAAGTATTGAATGGAGGATCTCATTTTTGAAGTAAAATATGTTAAAACCAAATAAACTACTCAAGAAATGCAACCAGATGAAGTTTGACATTTAAAAATATCTTTCAAGCATAGGTGCTCATCTCTAAAGAGAAGATGACACTCAAGATGATAATGTAGAATTACTAAAAGGAAAATTCAAGGAATCAATTGATAATCTCTTTGATAAATAATATTTTATTGTAGAGAGCATGAGAAGATTGAGCAGACTTTACTTTGTATCAATTTATTGGTCATGCTGCAACTTTCTCTGGTAAGGTGGATTTGGCACGGGGAAACAAGGCCTTGTGGAAATTGAGAAAAAAAAATGTAATTGTTTGTCAATATAGTGTAATGCCTCTAATAATCAAATCTTTCCAAACATACAGAGCCATGCAATTTTTCCAATCATCACAAGAAAGAGATGATGATAGCTTGCTACCTTAAAAGTGCCTCATATTTTATTGGTTTTTTTTTTTTAAATAACGTCAAGGTCCCAAGAAGTTTAAGGAACTCTTAACTTCTAATTTTGAGTTACTTTTACTTGAAATGGTTACCTTTGCAAATGTATATATTAACAACAATTTTATCAAGGAACTATTTTACAAGTTTTTGGCAAGAAAGGAATACATAGAAAATAATTCAAACTTGAAGATAAGGTTGTATGACTATGCAACTACAATTTTGGATATATTTTAATGAAATGAAATCTATGATAATCTATGCATTATTTGGTTTTGTTAATTTTTTGTGTTTCTTTGTGAACACAAATACCTCTCTAGTATCCAACCTTCTTACATTTGAGATTATTTGAAAAATTTGATAATCTTTTAATCTATGTAGGGCGGGGTGTGAATTGGCCTATGTTCTAATCGTTCCCACACATATCATATTTTCAAATGATATGATTCATCATTAACATTCAGAGTTTCTTGTTGATCATTTTCTTTTAGCCTTTCTTGCTTTTTGGTAAAAAGTGAACCAATTTTTTAAGTTTTAAAAAAATTAGGAAACACTATATTTTCTCTATCAAACAAGGGAGCTCTACCTCACAAAATTCAAAGAGATTTTCTTTTTTCAGAAATGATTTACTCAACTGTTGGTTATTGATTGTTTCTAGTTTTTGACAATAGAGGGGAAAGTTAAGAATTTCAATAGTGAATAATCTCTTAACCAACACATATAAATTGAACATATATGATTATTACAAGACATGCAATAATTTAAATGTTGTTGAACCATAGATTTTTGGTAATGAGGCTTATAGGCTACTCTTGCACTCTTCATATGTTTCACCGAATTTAAGGAGAGAGATAAACCTCATGAAAAATCAATGTTGGTTCACTCAAATTATGAAATGTATGATGTTATTAAGACTAAATGCAATTATGTAAATGCAAATAAATGATGAAATTCATTAAATATTGATGCAAAACCTAAGAATTATGCAATGTTGGAAAAAAGAATGTGATATGCAAACATGAACAAAAGTATGAACAAATTCAAAAACAAAAAAGAAGAAAGTTGAATCAAAGTGCACCTAGAAGTCTAATGAAGAATATGAAGTGTCCTGAATGCTAACATAAATCATTGAAAATCACTAATGGGACTCATTCGCACTGATGGTGAATCAGTCCTACTTCTAATGAAAACTTTTGGAAACTAGTTTTTGAGTGTCAAGATCTAAAATCTGACAAAATCTAAATTTCCAGCCATAAGGTGGAACTCATTCTCCATTGACATAAAATCATTCCTCTCACAAAATTCTAAGAAATCAAGAACCAATTCTATAGCACCAAATCTGAGGTTGTCTGCTTGTTGGGCTGACAGAGTCAAATCTACAGAAAATGGACTATAGGTTGTCTCCAAGCTTGAAAAAGGGTTGATTTGACTTGAAACACTTTGTTGACAACCTTTCAACACCTAATTGCTTAATAAATCTACATAAACAAGTCTACAAACACACATGCAAAAAGGGGGAAAATCGTTAAGGGTTAGGTTATAGGGATTTGCCTTGGTCAAATCCCACTTTGGTAATCAAACCCTTAATGAAGAAATGAAATGAAATGAACAAGGAAATATGAATAAACAACATGCAAATTTCCTAATTACTCACCTACACCTTGTTGAAGAAATTTGAAGATATGTCAATGGCTGCTCCAAGATGCTTGATTGAATGATGCAAAGTGCTCAAATGCTTAGTGAATGAAAATATTTCTTAAATGAGTTAAGACATTAGGAGATGTAAAATGAGGAGGAAAAACATATTTCTATGCACTTGTGCCTTAGTAACCTAATGATACCTCATCACAGGCCCACATCAAGTAATTTTGAATAAAAATTTGAAGGAGAATTTGAAATATTTTGAATTTTGAGCCAAGAGGGACTCATTCGCCACCCATCTCGAATGGGTCCCACCTTGGATTTGTAAGTGGGTGTCAGGAATTATCTTGCATTTAATGTTGTTTTTTGGGTTTATATTAAAAAACACACTTAATTAAGCCTTATGAGTGCATAAAGGGGTCCAATAAAGCATAAGAAAGGTGTAAATAGTTAAATTAGAAGTGCATAAAATCTTGTTACAAGATAATTTTACAACACTTTGAAATAGGACTTGATAAGTGATGAAAAGGTCATTTTTAGGTGAATTGTAATGAATAGAGTCTAGAAGAGTGTATATATGTTTTACAACACTTCACAACATCTTCACAAGATGCCATAATTTGAATTTTAAGGACCTAATGTGAATATTCAAGCCACATTACGACATTAAATCAAAGAAAAATGGACCAAGCATCATGAATAAAGACCTAATAGGAAATGAAAATGTCAAGGGACCATTTTTCTATAGTACATTTGGCCCCCACTTTAGTGAGAGGATGAACTTGCTTCAAACTCACACTAAAGTAGCCATGCACATTGAGAGAGGGTTCAAATGCACTGATGTTAGCAAGATGGAATGAAAAAAAATAAGAGGGATGATCAAGCCCCCAGGATGAAGATCCCATGGAAAACTAAACATAAGAACAAAGGAACACACATGCAAGAAAGAAAGAGAATAAAAGGGAGAATTGGATTGAGCTTTGATCGTCTTTCCAACTAGTTGTGGATTAGAGCTAGGTTGTTTGTGAAAAAAAGAGAATGTATACTCACTCTAGGGTGACAAAACTCATGAGGTGGTCCACCCAGGTGAGAAAACTAAAAAGAGTAGAGTACATATGCTAGTTGGTACACAAACACATGGTGGCTATGCAGAAGGGAAAGTCAAATGCAGATTGAGATGGAGCTTCCTACTCCAGTCATATCAATTGCTACCTCACATTAACAGCAGTAGGAAAATGTGAGTTTATTGGCTTCATGGAGACAAGCAAAAGTGCATGCTTGGAACTTTATAGACAAAAGAGTAAAGGTACCACATGCATACAGAGTTGCATTATGCAAGGTCGAAAAGATGTAAAATGCAAAAGTTTAAAATGTAAAAGTGTTCAAAGGAGTCTTGTTAAGCTCATGCAAGGTCTATCACTTAGGGAACATTGTGTCTAATGTCTCCAAGAGAGGACCAATCAAAGAATAAAATATTCACAACTTAGGGGATGTAGTGCATCACATCGAACCTCTAAGAGGAATGTAATATGGTAAGATAGATCACACTTATGAAGGACATCATACCCAATGTCATCCACAAAGTGACAAACACATCATATGAAATGACAAGGCTACACTAAGAACCAATAATGCAAATGAAATTATGCCAATGTATGCCCCCCACTTTAAAGGAATTGCTACACACCGTTATGTGAGCAATTAATTTAATGTAGCAAAGGAAAGAAAATGAAGAAAGAAAAAATAAGACATGAGAGCCAACTTGGAAAGCCCTATGCCAAGTCATATGTTTTTGAGTTAGGCTATGTCATGGAAATGAAAAGGAAAAAAAAAAGAAAGAGGATTTTCCTCCCAGAAAGGAATACACCAAACACATAAGGGATCAATGGATTTGGGGTTAGTATGGTCATTGAGATACAATGTTTTATAGAAAAGAGGCTGCAGGGAGTGTCATCACTCTCAAAGCACATAGAATTGGAAAAGGGAATGGCCACAAAGAGAGTGAAACAAAGAAAAATAAAGAGGCACATTTTGGATCAACATAGGAGAGACATTAGGAGGATCTCAATGCTTTTGCATCATCTAAAAGGAAAACACAAAGCGAAAGGAAACTAAAAAGGAAAAAAGAAAAGAGCAGATCAACCTGAAGGGGAGGTAGGTTCATTCACTGCTTACATCATCAAAAAGGGAGGAAAAAAAAGTGAAAAAGGAAGGAAAAGGAAAAGACCATTTGGATTAACAATAGACGTGGGGCATCTCATTACTTTCAGAATAAAATCTCAAAAGAAACACAAAACAAAAGAGAAAAAGAAAAAGAACTTTAAGGTCCAACATGGAAAGAACAAGACATCTCAACACTTCCGTCCATCAAAAAAAGGAGAAATGAAAAAGAACAGAAATGCATGACACATCATGAAGAATAGAGAGGAATTTACAAATAGAAAGTGTACAAAGAGAACATCAGAATGCTTATAGGGAATGATACATACAAATCAAATCAAATCAAAGAAAAAGGAAAACAAATATAAAGGCTACAAGGGCAGGTCAAGAGTCAACCATCAACAGATTATCAATTTAATCATATTGAGTCTTGAGGGAGACGGTTAATCAGGAAAGAATTACAAGTCAGTGAGGAGATGTACCAAGTTATTCACTTGGTTGAGGAGATTTATCATTTAAGCTCATAGTAGATGAAAATAAAGAATTTAAATCGTTATGCACTTCTTCATCTATTTGTGTGATCTCATCATCATCATCATCATCAAGATTGATTACAATGGGAGGACGAAGGGTTATTTCCAAGGAAGGATGTATCAAAATTTGTGGTTGTTGGATTGGTTCATTTTGTTGTGAGGATTGGATTGTACTATCTTGTGATGGGTCAGGAGGAGGAGGGTGATCATCTATGGGTGTTGTCAAAGGTAGAGGTTGGTTTTCTTTATTTTCTTCCATTCGAGACTGATGTGTTGGAAGATGAATTACTCTGAGGGGGGGTGAATCAGAGTAATGTGAAAATTTAACTTTTGAAACTTGAAATGCAAATTATATAAATGATGACTTTAAAAACCACAAAGTAAACCCTCTTAACTTAAAGTGAACTTTAACACAACTAAGAACTTTTAGAAAAATGATAGATTTACAAAAGACCATGTCAAAGCATGTTATTAATTGTTCATTTAAACTTGATTGAACAATTCCTTTTTAATGTTGTATTTTCGCAAGACTTCATGAAAACTTTCATAACATAATGAAATGTTTAGTCAAGTATCAGAGCATTGCATTAATTTTAATGACAAATGACAAAATGAAAACATTAACACTTAAGCACATGGGTTGAAACACAAATGCACAGATTTCACCACATAACACATTATTTTCTTGAGTGGAAAAACCCTCTTGGGGTATAAAAAACCACTCAAATAATTCCTTTTATTATTAGAGCACCAACTCCTTTTATCAATTCTGAATAATATCAATGATTCAGAGTGTTTCTCTGTTTCAATAAAACCTTTTACAAAAACTACCTAATATACACAATACCTTAAGAATTCAAAAGAAGATTAGAATCCTTAAAATATCAGGTATAGGAGTATAATGATCTTCCTATCAAACATTTTCAATATTTCAAATACACATACTCAGACTGGCTTAAAATCTGTCTCTAATTTTCCTCTCTCACATTTAGGTTTGAAGACCTTTGAATATATATATACAGAAATAATGTCAAACTAATTTCCAACTATCTTTCTCATAATTGATTTTCAAATCAATGAAAGCCATTAGGGTTTCCAAACAACCCCATAAACCATACATAAAATTCCATTAAGATTTCAAAAATTCTAATTAAAAAAACCTTGTTAAAAGAAATTTCAAAATGAGAAAACTTTTTTGAAACAGTTAATTGAATTCCCAACAATTTCTCTGTTTTGATGCATAAAACAAAAACTAAATCTTGAAATAATTTCTTTTTTAATCTTTAATCACCATTTCCAAATTTGAAAGAACACTAATAACTGATTTTACTCCAAGTGGATAAGGCTAAGTGTTACCTTTTTATGAATGAAAACAAGAACAAAATGTATTACCCTTACGGAGCTTCTAGCTGACTGACCATCCATGTTTCAAGCTTCCATTCCAAGTTCTCTTTTCCACGTCGGCTCCAGGCAGCTAGGGTTTCACCTTCAACAAAATGATAATTACAAAACTCATTTTTCCTTATTCCTTCACTCCATTGAATACTAAACTCAAGTGTATAATGATGTCAAATCCGAATGCAATGATATTCCATATCATTTGAAGTTCATGTGATGTCAAAAACACAAATGATAACTTTATTATTGTTGTTGACACATGAGTCACTGTCCACGTGACTATTTTACCACATGAAGCCAAAATGCACTTTGATCGACAATTCATCAAGTGTAAATGCCAGGTAATGAATCAATCAACCCGATGTCACAATAACAAATCATGTGAAACACAAGAAGCTTGATACCATGCTATGTGAGATTCAATATAATGTCATTGCCATGTTAAACATAAAAAAAAAGGATACAATATCACTTTAAAAATTGTTGCCAAATAAATGTTTGGCCCGATGATAATTTAATATCATATGCAAAATGTGAAGGGCTCGATCAATAATAAAGACAATTGTTTGTGAATACTGATGCTAATCCAAAGTCCAAGTATTGACCTTTGTGTATCAACTAAGATGTATAAGAATGTGTGCTAGAAAAATTCACACAAGGAGAAGCACATCTTTTTAAATTTACCTTGTGAATACAAACAAATCTCATAATTGGATTTCAACATTACCTTCATTTGTATATGCCTTATCAATGCCATGTAATCAGTGAAATTTGAACATTACAAACAACCTATATGAAAGAATAACCCAATGTATATATCCTCTACATGTGAGTCCAACATGATAAGTACTGTAAAACAAAACTGAAGGTATCCAAAGCATTGTCCACAAAGTAATGAATTAGTCCAACCAAAGTAACAAAAACTGAATAATGCAAGAGTATCCAAACTAAACTGAGATCATTATAAATACAACTGAGTAGACCACTAAAGATATCATCAAGTGTAAACCAACCAACACAACAATGTAGACCATCTGTGTATAATGTATTACCCAAGCCAATCAATATGTACCAAAAGCTGAAATCTGAGACCATGTACATCAATTATGGTCAATATCAATATCACCAAATCCTGTTTTGACATCAAGGACAAACAATCACAATAAACAACTGAAAGGCAACATGATGGGCAAGGAGATGACCACGATGCCTACGTTCCCTAGCACCACAATTGTGTTTAATTTTATTTTGAATTTGTTGAGGTGTAAGAGCAGGTTGATCTATCACAAGTTCCTTTTCTTCCAGAGGGGGGAGAATTGAATGAACCGAAGAAGACAGGTCAATCACTTTCCCTTTGGATTTATACAATTTTTTAATACGTTGCAAAGAGGTATGATAGGATTGGTTTCATTTTCTCTTAGTCATTTAAACGATGGCGGGGAAGTGTCTATGGTTGGGTGCTCAGGAGGTTATATTGCTTGTTCAATGTCAGACTCAGGTTGAAGCATGGTTTCATCTAGAATAGGAGGAGTGGAAGTGTACGAGGACATGTTATGAAGAGACAACTCAGCTATTCATTTAGCTTTGAACTTTTGATAGGCTATGAAAAAGAAAAATTTATTGGGGGAGATTGGTTCCATAGGTTCAGGCCAAAAGGCTTCTAAGAAAAAAAAACCTTTAGAGGATAAAGGATTAAAGCCACTATCATGTATGGTAAATATTTCATTTCCATGCGAAAACTTCAAACATTTGTGAAAAACCAAGGGGATTGCTTTCATCGAGCAGAGCCATGGATGACCCAACCATAGACGAAATTGGTTTGATTGTGGAATAATAAAAAATGTTACATCCAAAGTTTTGGGTCCTATTTGTAAGGGGAGTACGATTGATTCAATCGTGGGGCACACAAAACTAGTATGTGTTTTAATCCATGTAGATGGTTTATTATAGTCATCTTGATAAAGATCATGTAATACTAAAAACTCTTTTGTGATCACATTCTCGCCACAGGTGGGATCTATTAATATCTCATTGGTGAGCTTATCATAGATTCTTCCAGCTATGTAAAGAGGACCATTGGGAAGATTTTTCAGTATATCATGAGAAGAGAATGTAATATCAAGAGATTTTTTGGTTGGGCCTTATGAGGGACAACGTCTATCATACCCACAAGTTCATCCATAGGATTAACTTGAGTAACATTTGGAGTTATATTAGGTTGTTCATAATTTGTATCAGGACATTCATTACATTAGTGTTCGAAGGTTCACTAGCCTTGAAAAATGAAATATTGTGTTCAGGCATGGGGTTGGTGAAAATTTGGAAATTTTGATTAGGGGTGCAATAGATTTATTGCCTTGATCATTAACACTCGCAATGGAAAAATGACTCGAATCAATAAGGTCTTGAACTAAGTGTTTGAGATGCTTACATTGTTCAGTGTCATGGCCATTTTGGCAATGAAAATGGAAATAAGCATTTGGTTTAAAGGTGGGTGGTAAAGGTTTGGTAGCATCAAGTGGTTTAACGGTAGGAAAAGTGATCATTTGTTGCTGGAGCAATTGGTTCATTGTATTATGGATGGTATCAGGTAAAGGAGTAAATTATCTCTTCGGGTCCCCATAGGTATAAGGAACCATTGCTTTAACAACTTCCACTTGAATTTGAACAGGTTGGGTTGGTTGCAGAGAAGATAGATTGAACTATAAAAATCCTCTATTTGATTTTCTAAAGATTTGTGCATTGTTTTGGTTGTTTTGCTCAAACTTCTCAGCTCAGTTAGAAGTGGATTCTGAATCACAACTTGAAATTGAGTTATGATAATCACAAAGGGTTGTGCATAAATGCATAAACGAAGGAAATTTCAGTATAGTTAACTTATCCTGAAGATGAGTGTGCAAGTTTTTGATAAACACCTTTTGTAGATGTGAATCAAGAATCTTGACATCAATTCAAGAGCATACAATGACTGATAATGTGAAATGAAATCAATGAATTTTTCATCTATGTTTTTTTTACATCTCATTAAATCAACCATTGTCTTTTTGGGAGTCATATGAACTTGGAAGTGACTTATGAAGGCATCCACAAGTTCATTAAACGATTGGATTGAATGATTGGGTAAGTTTTAAAACCACTCTAATGTAGTGTCCTTCAAGGTCCTAGGAAAGAGTTTGGCTAACAACTTATCATCGAGGACAAAATCACTACACAAGGCTATATAAGCATTGACATGATTAGTTGGGTCTCATTTACCTCCGTATTTCTCAAACTTAGGAATTTCAATTCCTTGTGGCATCTATGTGCATAAGATCTCTAGGGATAATGGACTACTACGAACATGATATGTGGGTGGAGCATTTTTACTTTGGCTAATGGTGGATATTTGTTGTTGCATGGATGAAACAACGTTAAGGAGTTGTGCAATGATGGGTTTGGTGTAAGTGGTATGAGGTGGAAGGGAAAATGGTGATGGAGTGTATGTAATGTTAGGGGAAGTGAAAGGGACACTAAGAGGGGTGAAGGTAAAAGAAGGAATATGTGATGCCACAAAAGAACTAGGAATGCTAGTTGGAATAGCAAAAGGAGGAGTCACATGACTAACCTATTGCATAGTTGTTGTAACCTGAGTGGTATAAGTTGGTATGGATGTTATGGTTGGAGGGGGGAGGAATGTGAGGTCCTCCTTGGCTCACAACAATGTTTGTGGATTGGGAAGTAGTAGGAGGATGTTTATTGTATATCTCAACAATTCTTTTCATAACTTGTAAGCCATCATCACTTTCAATCAAACAATGAAGGTTTTCTATGGTTGGTATGATAGTTGTGGAAATTTTTTCAAGGGATAAGTCTTGTTGTAAGTGTGAAAAGTCCTCATGAATACTAATGACCTTTTCTTGCGGCATGAAATTTTTTTGTGTGTCAAAATACATTGGATAGAAAGGTGAAGGTGTATAAGTGGTAGTATCCATGGTTAATGCACCATTTTCCATACTAGGAGTAGGAGCTCTTGAGATCCCAAGGTCCACAATGAAAATGCTATCACAGGAAGCCATGAGTTTAGAACTTCATCTCACTAAAGTATTATCAATGGGGCACCAAACACTCATACAAGTACCACAAAAGATGGGATGAATGCAAATGCAAGGTAATATAGGAGTGAAAAATGCAAATAACAAAACTTTTGCAAACTGAAACAGAGAAATAACAAAAGAGAGTGAAAATGCAAGAAATACCCAGAAAATGCTTTAAAATGTTGTTTTGAATGTGCACGTGGATTGATTCACCTAGGGTGGTGAATGAGTTTAGTTATGATATTTTTGTGTTTTTCAAAAAATTTAAAGTGATTCTAATGATTTTCAAATGCCAATGAAGGATGCAGATGCAGATTCTCAGTTTTTCAATGATATGATATGCAAAAATGAAATCTAAATGAGTCTTTCACTAATGCAATTTGAGAAACCCCTTGAATGCAAAAATAAAACAATACCCTAGAATTGAATGCAAATGAAGTCATAAAGATAAAGTGCTCAATATGTGGGTTCACCAAAATGAACCATAGATTTTTGGGCATGAGGCTTATAGGCTACTCTTGCACTCTTAGGATGTTTCCCCTAAAAGGAGAGAGATAAACCTCATGAAAAATCAATGTTGGTTCACTCAAATTATGAAATGTATGATATTATTAAGAATAAATGAAATGTTGTAAATGCAACTAAATGATGAAATTGATTGACTATTGATGCAAAACCTTAGAAATTATGCAATGTTGTAAAATACGATGTGATATGCAAACATGAACTAAATTATGAACAAATACAAAATAGAAAAGAAGGTTGAATCAGAGTGCCCCTGGAAGTCTGATGAAGAATATGAAGTGTCTTGAATGCTGAGAGAAATCACTAAAAAATCACCAGTGGGACTCATTTGCCACTGATGGCTAATCCGTCCTACTTCTAATGAAAACTTCTAGAAACTGGTTTCTAAGTGTTAGGATCTAGAATTTGAAAAAATATGGATTTCCAGCCTTAAGGTGGGACTCATTCACCACTAATGGAGAATCAGTCTTCTCCCAAAATTCTAAGAAATCAAGAACCAATTTTGTAGTACTAGATCTGAGTTTTCTACTTGTCAGGCTGACAAAGTCAAATCTATAGAAAATAGACTGTAAGTTGTCTCCAAGCTTGAAAAAGGCTTGATTTGACTTGAAAAAATTTGTTGAATTGTTGACCACCTTTCAACACCTAATTGCTTGATAAAGCTACATAAACCAGTTTACAAACACACACACAAAAAGGGGGAAAATGGTTAAGGGTTAGGTTATATGGAATTGCCTTGGTCAAATCCCACTTTGGTAATGAAACCCTTAATGAAGAAATGAAATGAAATTAACAAGGAAAGATGAATAAACCACATGCAAATGTCCTAAAATCACCTCCACCTTGTTGAAGAAATCTAAATATATGTCAATGGCTTCTCCAAGATGCTTGATTGATGCTTGATTGAATGATGCAAAGTGCTCAAATGCTTAGTGAATGAAGAGATTACTTGAATGAGTTAGGATATTAGGAGATGTAAAATGAGGAGAAAAATAGATATTATACACACTTGTGCCTTAGTAACCCAATGATACCTCATCACAAGCCAACATCAATCAATTTTGAATAAAAACCTAAAAGAAAATTTGAAATATTTTGAATTTTGAGCAAAGAGGGATTTATTTTCCACCCATGGCGAATGGGTCCCACCTTGGATTTGTAAGTGGGTGTCGGGAATTATCTTGCATTTAATGTTGTTTTTTCAGGTTTACATTAAAAAACACACTTAATTAAGCCTTATGAGTGCATAAAAGGGTCAAATAAAGCATAAGAAAGGTGTAAATAGTGAAATTATGCCTAGAAAAGTGTGAAATCTTGTTACAAAACTGTTAGAACACTTTAAAATAGGACTTGATAAGTGATGAAAAGGTGATTTTTACGTAAATTGTAATGAAAAGAGTCTAGAAGAGTGTAGAAATGGGACTTTATAACACTTAACAACACCTTCACAAGATGCCATAATTTGAAATTTAAGGACCTAATGTGAATGTTCAAGCCACATTACAAAATTAATTCAAAGTAAAATGGACCATGCATCATGAAGAAAGACCTAAAAGGCCATGAAAATGTCAAAGGACCATTTTTCTATGTTACAATTGTCACATGAACTCAAATTCCCAACATATTCATGTTAGTTCAAATATGACAAGAGAAAACCCTTACAATAGTGAAAATTTTTCCAGGCGTCTCAGGAGGCATGCCCACCTGTCCCTGGCCTATCAACTATTTCGTCCCAGTCTTATCTGGCTCCTCAGGAAGTCCAAGCCATCCCAATGCCCCACAGTCCAACCAACATCTACCTGTTATCCACAAGTCGAACAAAACCTGCCCAAACCAACATCACCGTCTGTTTGCCAACTGTGTCGGCACGTTGTTCAGTTCCACTGCTCCGTCCCAGACTACCACTACCATATCCACGTTATCTGGTAAATTGATTGTTAGGACTCGAGAAACATCAAATTGAGGTTGAAAAACCACAACAAAATATCATCAAACCTAATCACCTTTAAATATCATCAAACCCGATCAACTTTAAATCTTGATCCTAGCTAGCTACTAATGGGAAATTAAAGATTGATAAAATCCCAATATATGTCTTATGGTAAAGTCACATAAGATTGGACTAATGATATCTTGGTAAAGGGAACAAAGTTTATCACAAAAATGAAAAAGATATGTGAAAATATTGCATCACTAAAGAAGGAGATCAAAAAATGAAATAAATATTACCAAACATGAAGAGTCTATCTAGTTGAAGATTGATAGTGACCTGAAGGAAATGCTTTATGTAGAATTAGATAAATTAGTAGCTAAACAAATTTTACCAAGCATTGATGATAGAAGATTTTTTATGTGGAAGAAAATTATTGAGTGGAAGATTTCATTTCTAAAGTAAAATATGTTAGAGCAAAATAAACAACTTAAGAAATGTAACCAAATGAAGTCAGAAATTCAAAAATATCTTTCAAGCATAGATGTTCATCTCTAAAGAGAAGATGATACTCAAGATGAGAATGTAGAAGTACCAAAGGGAAAATTCAAGGAATCCATTGAGAATCTCTTTGATAAATAATATTTTAATGTAAAGAGCATGAGAAGCTTGAGCAATATTGACTTTACTTTGTATCAATTTATCGGTCATGCCGCAAATTTCTCTGGTAAGGTGGATTTGGCATGGGGAAACAAGGCCTTCTAGAAATTGAGAACAAAAAATGTAATTTTTGGTCAACATAGTGAAATGCCTCTAATAATCAAATCTTTACAAACATATAAAGCCAAATTTTCCATGTAGTTTACATCTAGTCATCACAAGAAAGAGATGATGATAGCTTGCCACCTCAGTAGTGCCTCATATTTTTATTGGTTTTAATTTTGTAAAAATAACATTGAGGTCCCAAGAAGTTTGAGGGACTATTAACTTCTAATTTTTAGTAACTTTTAAGAAACAATTACCTTTAGAAATGTATATATTAACTACAATTTTATCAAGGGACTCTTTCACAAGTTTTTGGAAAAAAGGAATAAATAGAAAATAATTCAAACTTGAAGAGAAGACCTTGTATGACTATGTGACTATAATTTTGGATATATTTTAATGAAATGAAATCTATGATAATCTATGCATTATTTGGTTTTGTTAGTTTTTTTTGTTTCTTTGTGAACACAAATACCTCTCTAGTATCCAACCTTCTTATGTTTTCAAGATTATTTGTAATTTATGTTAGAGCAAATAACCTTGGAAAATCATCTACAAATACATCCTCCATAAAACATGAGAGAAGAAAATTAGGCTACTTCACCAGAGAATAAAAATAGGAGATGAGATGATTATATTACACAATATATATCCTTTTGTGCTAAATACACATCCAACAAAACAAGATCTGAGTGATTAAAAATATCCTATTGTGCTAGAAAATTGACCTCTGAAGCAACATGAGATGTATCAACATGAGTTTGAAGAACTCCAATCTGTCCTGGGGAATTACTATCAACACTGGCAAGAGGGGTGCGATGAACATAGTCATCATTATCAACAAAATGGGAGACGGTATATAGACATGACTCATGATCAACAATACCAACTGCAATGATTTTTCCAGTATCAACCTCTATGATAAAAACATAATTTCTAGTAAATTACATAGTCTTTGGTAGCTCACCATGGGTGATCTGATATATGGACAAAATATTTGTGTGCAACTCAAGTATACACAATACATCCTTGAAACAACCATCACCTGTCTAGAAGCCATGTGGTGAGATGCTCTAGAATCTAAAAACCATATGTCATGAATAGAATGTACTGTAGAATTCAGTGCCATTGCATGTCCTTTACCCATGTAGTGTTTATCTTCTTTATCACTTGCAAACCCTACATTTCTAGATTGTGTGGGCTTGGTTAACATTTGGTGCAGATGAAGATGGAAATGCAGAGGTTGTAGAAGGAGTCACAGATGAGGGAAATGCTATATTTTTTTTCTAAAGAAGATGTGTGAGCTCATCAATATTCTTCATATAATAATGATGTTCATCATGCCCTTTCTTTTTGCAATATACACAACTTAATTTCTCCTTCTTGGACTTGTCCTCTTTTGAAGAGGTGGAAGTCTCATTTGACTTTGTCTTAGGTTTAGATTTCTTCTTCCCTTTGCTCTAAGATTATTGTACAACCAATGAATGATTTGTATGGACCCCTTCCAACTAGACAAGGTTGGCTTACTGCCTTATCAATTGGTCACATAAAGTCTCAAAAGAAGGCATTTGGAATGCACTACATAAAGCACCCATTATAGAGTATAAGGTAGAAGAAAACACAACAAATGGGGCTCTCAACTTAGTATGAAAAAGATGGACTCATTATCAATTTTTCTCTTCCTACATCTTGCTAATTGTGACCCTAAAGATTTGAATTTCACTAGAAATTCATCAATAGAAGAAAATGCTTTAGGGGTAAAAGCAGTTAATTTAGCCTCCAACTACAGGAAACAAAACTCATTGACTTGGCCAAACAAGTTATGTAACTTATCCCATATCTCCTTAGGTGTATCCAACTCATCAATATGAAAGAGGAGACTATCTAAAACATTTAATTTCATCAAACCCCTAGCTTGGTCACACTTATTTCTATAGGAAAATATTTCAAGTTCCTTGGTAATCTAGTGGGTTGGATATTACTCAACGTGGACCACAAACCTTGAGACTGAATCAACCTATGCATTTTCATCTTCCACGTATGGTAATTATGGGGAGTTAACAATTCAATTGACTTAGGAGTGGCCATTTCAACAAAATGCAAGAAAATACACCAAACTGACTTAAACCTTACAAAAAACTACTAATGCAGCCTCTAGAAATTATATTTCACCACTTTCCAAAAATACTTCAAGCGAAAATAGGTTGATTATTTGAAACTGGAAAAAAAATTGAGCAAAATAGGGGCACCTTGTTGTAAAGCTTCCACACGAATCACCAAGATAGAGCACACAAGCAGACTGATCTACAATTCCCTCCAAACACACAAGTTTATCAATCCATGCTTTGTGGGGTGTGAATTGGCCTATGTTGTAATCGTTCCCACATATATCATATTTTCAAATGATATGATTCATTGTTAACATTTAGAATTGCTTGTTGATCATTTTATTTTAGCCTTTCTTGCTTTTTGGTAAAAAGCACACCAATTTTAAAGTTTAAAGAAAAAATAGAAAATACCATATTTTCTCTATCAGATGAGGGAGTCACAAAATTCAAAGAGATTATTTTTTTCAGAAATGATTTACTCAACTGTTGGTTATTGATTGTTTCTATTTTTGGTGATCAAGGGGAAAGCTAAGAATTTCAGTAGTGAATAATCTATTAACCAAGACACACACACACACACACACACACACACACACACACACACACACACACACACACATATTCAATTATTACAAGACATGTAATATTTTAAATGTTGTCACATGAAATCAAATGCCCAATACAATCATGTTAGAAAATATGACAAGAGAAAACCCTTATAACAGTGAAAATTTTCATAGAGAGATACAAACAGTCTAGAGGCATTCTTTGCATAATACCTGTATCATCTTATCTTGCATTTGTTTCACTATTTCATTGCCTTCTTGAAACTAGACAAGCCATGATTGAAGCCTAGATAAAACCTACACCTATGTAGTTTGTAATTGTAGTAAAAAAATCAATCTCTTACTAAAATAATCCAAAAGAACATGCTTTAACACTTATAGGGCATATGACCCTAATCATTGCATTGAAGTAGTAAAAGATGCATGGTTGAGAAGAAATCCTACTCAATAACAACATCAATGCATTTTGGTAGGTGGGGGAGGTGCAACAATCATGATAGATAGTTAGGAGAGCTATTGCTATATTGTCAAGTAAACAAACCATATTGTCTCACTTAGTGCCTAAAACCTTTTTGAAATTATTTTTTGAAACAATATTGAGGTCATCCACTGTATTTCAACGAAAAAATTGATTCTTAGAACTTAGATAACATCAACTTGAGGCTGAAAAATCACACCAAAATATCGTCAAACCCAATCACCTTTAAATCTTGAGTACAATAGAATTCAAACATAATTGAAAATCAAACATTATTTCTATTAAAGATAAAAAATTAAGGTATCCCATTGAATCCCACATGTGTGACAAAACCGTATGCCCTCAACAATTGGTCACATGGGGTGGTGCATATCTATATTGCAATAGGTAAGTCAAAGTCAAAACGAGAAAATAAAATGAGATAATCAATTAATATACCGGTCTCGAATTCGACAACATAAGAGTGATGTCCTGCAAGCTCAAATTGCCATTATTGTTAAAGCTATGCAGATTTATAGCTCAAACGGCAATTAATGTAGTTCAAATTGTCATTATTGTTTTAAAAGCCATGCACAGATCTGGTCGAAACGCTAATCAATGCGGTTTTAATAACATATGTTTACGATCTCAAATCTGCAAATTATTAGAAAGAATAGTCAATTACCTACTCTGTCGAGAAAATAAATGAGTTTATCCAACGTGTTGCATGTGAGAAGTTACCAACCTTGTCAGCCACCACGTTGTCCATTCTTATAAAACTTTGCCCGTTTTTCATTCATCTTCCGGTAGAAACTCCTGTTTCTTCTTTTCACCTTTTTAATTTATATATCTAGTCTCGCAGAGTGCATTAATTTAGCACAATAATATTTTATGTGAGATAATTTATTTACGTAACTTTTTCAAAGGGTATGCAATTTTGTTTTCTATGTTAGAATCATGTGTAGTGTAATCTTTTAACATATGTGAAAAAAGAAATAGGTCAAAGTTTTCATTTCAGGCATGATTTCTATGAGCATCTTTCTAAGTGTTAAAAATTTTGAAGTGAAAAAATTCATACTCTATTATCATTTGCCTATCAATTGACAACATCTTAATTATGAACCTTGTCATAATAGCCTAAACAAAATTACATTTAATAGGCCTACTTTTATGTCAATCCTCTATGGGCGTTGGAGAATAATTTAGTGTGTCAACACATACATAGAAGAAAATTGAGAGTTAATTCTTACACATTATTGTTCATACATTTTTAACACTTCTCCATATTCTCCTTTGTCTCAAATTTAAGTTCAAATTTCAATAATTTGAAATAAAGAATAAAAACTTTTCACATTTGATGTCTATCATAAGTGGTTATGTGATCATTTGGTGATTGTAAAACTATAAGGGTAGTCATGAAACTAGTAAAGTGGTTACAAAATTCTCAGAGTTTTTACAAATTTGTCATCTATTTGTAGCTAGTAGTTCCATCACCAATTGAAAAATGCATCTTTTTATCTCATATTTCTTTATTCTCTAACCTCTTTGATATGCATTGAACCATCACAAAGTTTCCTTCTACACTAAAGATTAGTTGTCTAATTTAAAATCATCAATATGAGACAAGAGGAGCCTTTTGATAGCTTCTTGATTTTAAACATCAATAATTGACCCCATGATAATGTTATTTGTATTCATTTTTAATGATTTTCTATATAATGTGACTGAGATTTAATAGAAAATAATAAATAAATGAATAATCATGTATCCAAATAAAATATTTGAGAATTATGTAGTTGAAGAAGAATATGAGCGCTTACTTATTTTTTATGAGGTAGAATGTAATATTTTTATTGACATATTGGTACATTGTGATCAACAGTTAAAAGCTACAATTGCATGTGAAATAGTAAGGAAATGATCTGTATAACCTTGAATATAAGACTTTGATGTTATGGAATAGGTGGCATCATGCATTCCTAATCATTTGTCAGAACCTTATCCTTTATTACCATGAATTTGCTAGTTTTAATTTTCATGTACTTATTTTCAAAAAACTTAGTGCCTTGGGTTGCCCAATTCAAGAATTTTTCAAGTTGATAAACACAAACTAGTTTCCAAAATGGTTGGCCTTAGGAGAGAAAATTTAAGTTATAAGTGAGACTAATTGAACCACACAATGTGGCCTAATTTGTAAAAATAACTCTACCATGCAATCTAGTCTAAAAAATTTCTTTGGAATATGAGATTTTTTTCTTTTCTTTTCCTTTTTGAAAGAGTTTCCTTATGTGTTAGAATATTTTTTTATATATATACCTTTTCTACATCTTAATGATTTATTTAATTTTTGAATACAGCTCACATAGATTGTTGTGAGAAGAGTAT